>JAVFBW010187909.1:0-10411 GCA_034783835.1 Mopalia ciliata
GTTGCCCTCTTACATGTAGCTTGGAAGGCACAAAGATGATTGTTTGTTTGTTTGATTGGGGTTTAACGTTGTACTCAACTGTATTCCACTTATATGACGACAGATTTTTCACTTCACACTGCACCTAGCCTTGTTATTACGGTGGAAAACCGAGAGGAAATCTTGTAAAAACCACCCCCGCAATTGCCAGAGCCACAACATATGACTTGCTCATATACCTGAGGGTCGACAGGGGGACTCGAATCGTGAACAGTAAATCGAAGAAGGCTCAGTTTAGGAAGCACGCACACTACCAAAAGCCACGGCCGGCACAAAGATGAAGATGGGTCTTAAGTTAACTAAAGTTATTGTTTGTAACAAGCATGTACTAGTATAACTATTGGAAGCATACTTTGAGATATACAAGCATTATCTTCATCTTACACATAATGATAGGATGAAACAGGCTCTATGTTCATGTAAAAATATTATAAGGTGGTTTTTTTTTTCTATACATACATGTACATCTGAATGTGGAGAAGAAAGTAGTTACCAAAATTCAAAAGCTTATGTTAATTAAACATGTAAGTATGCAAACAATCATCCCATAGATGGTTCGAACAAAAAAATAATATGACATATTGCTAATTTGTAGAATATATGCTGCAGTTAGCAGTATTTTGTGGGCTTTTTTTTAATCCATGTTTTGCACATCTGCTTATGGAGAACAATGCAATAAGCTTAATAATTAAACCTCCAATTATTCAAAAGACTTGGAAATTATGCCTGTGAGGGAGAAGATGAATTTTTCGGTAGTAAAGCATCAACACTTGTCAGAAAACTGAAATTTGTATGATAACATGCTGTAATATCGTCACAACAAGCAAAAATGTTAGGATTTGTCATTGATGAAATTTTAGGTTATTTAGAGAATGCAATTTTGACAAGCAATTTTAATAACAAAATTTCAACCGAGCTCGAACCCCCCCAAAAATTGACAGCCGTCTGATTTATGTGTTTGTTTTCCCAATTTTGTGGGTTTTTTGCTACATGTGTATGTTGCACATCTACATATGGAAAGGATTGCATTAAGCTACATTGTAGTATCAATAGCTCATACCAAATAGTAACAAAGATACAGTAGGGACAGGTCTTGAACAAAGACATAATTTCACATGTAACTATTAAATTTGCATAATTTTGTGGCTTTTGTTGTTGTTGTTTTCTATGATGCACATCTAGGCAAGTCCTCCACACCCTACCCCAGTAACCCCACCCACACACACTTATATGAAGCCCAATTAGCCTCAAATAATAACATATTGAGGCTAATTATAACCCATTTCTGACACATTAATACCATACATGTACATGTCAGACCATAAGTTGAAAAGCACATAGTTAAACAGATTTGTTACTAGTTATTTAAACAAGGCTTTCCCCTCTTAAATCTTAGTCAGATTAACAGATTTCCACAGCTAATCTGACAGATTATCCCAGATTAGTTTTGTACATGTGTAAATTCTCTCATGTAGAATTATGGATTTATAGCTTACTGTTGATCTTGGACTTCATTTTTGATTAATGCTGGGGTTTTTTTTGTTGCCATTTGGTTAGTCTGTAAGGTTAGTTTAATGGTACATTTCTTGGAAAAAAATAAGTTTATATTTCTGAAACAGACAATCATTTCTACCCAATTGGGCCTACAAAGGGCTCTCTCTGCTCAAACAAGAAAAAAAAATTTACTTGTAGTGTATGTCTTGGTGAATAAATACCAGCACTATAAGAAGACTAAACTCACAACTCTGAAGAACCATAAACAAGACATGATAAAGATTCTAAATATTTTGGTTTTATAAAACAATCTTTAGTACTGTCATACTACAACCAGGGGTGGAAATGTTTATAGTATTTTGTCAGACATTTTTCCAATTTTGTCCTGCAGGCCATTTAACACAACGTTAAATTCTTGGAACTTTAGAGGACAATCTCAATTTTTACTGGAAATGTCCTGCAAATGTATAGTTATTTCCACCCCCTGACAACAGATGGTTTGGTGAAGACTTGGTTATTTAGAACCTTTTACATGTCTTCTTTAATATCCTTCTTCTGAGTTGTGAACCTATGACATTGGTCTAATACTCAGTAGAACTCACAACAAATACATGACTGTTTACCAAGAGTGTCTATGCCTATACATGCATGTCACATGTTTAATAGTTTGGGCCTTTGTCTAGATTCTGTGATGGGACACTAAAACTCTGAAGAGGTATTACAGTATAAGGACTTCAGAATGATAAGATATACATGTAACATGTTTTGTATTTGCTAATAGTAGATGCAATCAGTGGATGAAGCTCACCAAGACAAAGCAAATTCAACCAGATCCATGTTCTTCTAAAGAATAAGCTTAGTTATTAAGTCATTCACTATATTCAGATACCATTTAAAAACCCCAACCCACAATTGATACAAAGCATCTAGTATAATTTATTAATGCTAATATAAATATAAACTTATAGGTTTTAATTTAAAAGTTTATTTCCATATGAAATATGTTTATTTGCAATATGAATGGATGTCTTCTATCTATAAGTATACATGTTACTGTATGAATAAAGACTGAATGTCTCATCCAGTTAAAATTTCAACAATTTCCATACCATACATGATACACATATGACTTTTTACTTTTTATTTTTTTTTTGTCACTTAAGAAATGATAAAAGTTTGGATGAAAACACATAGCCTTAGTCTACAGTGGAAACTGGTTTAGACTCACTGTATACATATATGTATAGTTGACTGAGTTTTTAAAAAAAGACAATATACTATTCACAATTCATTGTTTATTATCTCCTAATGATGACATAGTAAATGCTTAACTATTGGGTAAAAATGAAGTGAATGTTTTTTTCCAGAATTGCACTACTTGTGTTTTATGTTAAAAGTCTATAGTAGAAGCATGAGTTTCAAGTCACTACGTTACAGTCACTGTTACTGTAGCATTTCAATGACATTAAAAATGTGAAAGCTCTCAGTTTTTAGTATTTTTCTTATTTTGGGATAACACATGTACTTTTTTAGAATGAACAGATTGTAGTTAAGGAAATTTTGCAGGTTGGGACCAGTCAAGGATTCGAACATGTGCCCCCTTCAGAGTCCAGCACCAAATCGCAAGCAGTAAATGTCGGTCACCTACATAGGGACAGTTCACTCAACCAGCCATCTCTGTCTTCATATAGTACATTGCATGGAGTCAGTCAATAGACAAGCACTACCGCTTATAAGGTGACAATGAACTAAGAGCTAGAACCTACATGTAAGTGGTAAATAATATATCAGTTCAGCAGAAATCTCATGGTGCCATTTTGTATTTACTTCTTGATGAACATATTTATAGCATACATGTATTTGAAGAAAAAAAATGTTTCAAAATACTTACATCTGTTGTGCTCTTGTGGAACTTAAACAGTTTTCGAACTTTAGCCATTTTTCGTTCCGCCATGTAGATAAGAGTTTGTTATAAGAGGTGAATGGGTTTATCAGAAAATAAAGCTTCTTATTTTCCTAATAGTCCAATCCATTCTGAGGTAAAATCCAAAGCTGCATAAATAATCTACAAAAGACAGAAACAATTTATCAAAACATTAGTGTTTCTTATAATTCCCGAGAAGAATTTACACCGGAGGCAAACATGTTTCATCACAAGTCCACAACTAACAGTGGCATGAATGCACAGGGGGATTATTGAATGATATACAGTTTGTTTTGTGTGTTTGTTTGATTGGGGTTTAACGCCATACTTAAGGTTATTTCATTCCCATGAGGGCTACCAGCTCGATGGGTGAAGGAAACCACCTCCGGCACCACTAACAACAAACAAAAACACCACAGGACAACTACAAGACACTACAAAAACATCCCAAACATATTGGATGAAGATACAGGCATATTGGCTTCCTGTTACTCCTTAGCTCAGAAAGCACCAGGGTAACAGGAAACTTCCTCCAACCACCCGCTTTGACTGTTATGTCAATTTGCCCCCTGATGAGAAAGGCTACAGACATATGTAGCAAAATGTTGTGTATTTTTCTATCACAAAAATCAGTCGCTAACCAGAAATTAACACCTAATGTTATCCTTTTTGGTTGTTTGATTGGGGTTTAAAGTCATACTCAAGGGTATTTCACTTATATGACAACGGATTGTCCACTTCACAGTGTGACACTGCACCTAGCCTTACTACGGTGCAAAACCAGGAGGAAACCTTGTAAAGACCACCCCTGTGATTGCCAGAGCCACAACATGTGGCTCACTGTTATACCTGATGGTTGACAGGCGGGCTCGTTCCCATGAACGGTACATCGAAGCAGGTTCAGTTTAGTAAGCGAACATCCTACCACTAAGCCACGGCCCTACCCTTTTTGAAAATGAAAGTCAAAAGTGTATATAATCATGCAAATGTACAATGTAGGAAAGTGTTAGAACATGTGTACAGAGTTAATATGAAACCCACATCATTCAATCAAATTAATTTATCAGTTAAGGTCAGAGTCAATGACTTGCTATCTGGTAGATCTTTAATTTGACTTACAATGAACATGTAACAAGTATAAATTACTAAACAAATTATTATTGAAATATACATGTAGGTAAGTGTTACACTAACAATAGGATGTTAGGGATCTAACCCAGTAACCATTCTATATACATAATTTACAAGTCATCTTAGCCATTCATGAATAATGCTTTAGCTTACTAAAGCACTGTATTTTGCTAGCTGTGACAGTATTTTACATGTGGTATATATACAAACAAATTTATTTTTTATGAAGAAATACAGATAATTCAAAACTAAGAAATGTGTCATCGTTTTAAAGTCCTTTAAATTAATGTCAAAGCATTAATTTTATGGCCGAAACTTGAGGTGATTTAGCATACTTAGTTTATTGTCCAGGTACTTCTATTAACTTCAGTGTTCATTTAGGGGCTCTTCCAACATCAGACATAACCTCAAAATCGGTTCTCTTAAATTTTGTGACATAACTTAACATTTACGTTTTCCACTGGTTTGCTGATTGTTAAAATACATAAATGTGCCTTGGTATAAACCAAAGCAATATTCATTCATTATCGAATGACAAAATTGGTCAAAATCAGCACAAAAGTGCAAATTTAGACAAAGACAGCAAACAATTTGGGAAACCTGTAAGCACATACATTTACATACAACTGTATGTAGAGATTTACTTTCTCTTGAGCCCCAGTCATGGTTGATCTTGCCAGGGATATATCGCACAACAGCACAACCTGATGATTATTAATCAGATGTTATTTCATCTAACCCTTTTTAGTTTGAACTTAGAAAGATCTAAATTTTTAAAACACTTTTTTAAGGAGTATTTTCTTACCATTATGTGTACTTTTGTGATAAAGCACCGCAGAGAATATTAATTTCTGTTAGTATTTTGATGGCCTATTGGTATATTTAACACAAATATTGTGTATAAGAATACTCCATAGTAGTCCGTGTAGGCAGGTCTGTATATGTATCAGTATGAGTATCCGGGTCTAAGCCACACATTTCAAAGGAGAAATCTTGCAAAAGGTGATATTATATCCAAACTATATTATACGTTTTGGACATTTATACATGAATAAAACTTCACCAAGCCTAAATAAGAGTGTTACACATAATTGAACTTAGAAGTATTACACAAACTTCAGCATATATTGAAATTATCCTAATAGAAAATAGGTAATAGGGTTTGCAACATACCTGTGCTAAAAAGAGCAGAATACTTAATTTAAAAGTCTGGAACAAAAGCTTGAATGGGCCTTGATAAACTGGTACACCTATGAAACCTTAAGACTCCGTACATACATGGACACAGGTATATGGTATGCTTATCCAATTAGACAGGTACATGTACATGTAGATATTGAATAAACACGCTGGTCTTTGTCACACATCAAGCTCTATCTCTATATCTTAACTTCACTTCAATCTACATGTACAATGCATATCAAACTTAAAGTAGCTAACGCTGATGAAAAGCGAACACAGAAGAATTGTAGTTGAATGTAAAGGTGATCTACACTGTACATGTCAAGAGGCACTGACTCACAAGAACCTACAGTCACAAATCTGACTTGAAGAATGGAGTGGACACTGAAGAGCTGATAAATTTCTACTATGTCCCATAACTCAGTAGCTGTGTATATACATAAGACATTCCACACATAGTTTACAGGTAAATCTAGGTGAACGTAAGGTCCGACACACTATCACAATACAGCAGGGCTCACCTGGGACTTGCCTATAGGTTAACAAGAATCACTCAGGTAAATCATAGTTTAGCACAATTTCCTTACAAGAATTTACACCATTGATACAGAAATTATCTGAGTAAATAAAGCACATCAAGGCAGAAACGTGTCTATTGCCAAACATATATTTAACAGCAGAAAGAAAGCAGCCTTCAAACACCAAACTAAACTGGCCTGATACTGTGATAATCACTGTGTCATTGCCCTCCAATCCCACGAATCACCACAATCCCACATACCTAGATCTCTCAGGCAAACCCAACACTGTTTACTTAGATATAAGTTTATGCCACATTAAGGTCTATGTAAACATTCTCATAGGATACATATGACCCCTGGCCTGGACAACACAATCAATGTGACAACACACTTATCAATAATATTATTTATGGCTCCATTTAATATGTTTGTCCACACACATTAATCTGAAAGCTAGACATAACTGCATCAGCTGCATAATTAGTATCTTTGACAACATGATAATCGTAGCGACATGTATATGAAAGTTCTTAAAGACTTTATATTGCCAGTCAGGTGTAAACAATGTGAAATTTAATCATGGCATTAGAGTTTATTTCATAAAGATGGTTATAATGACAATACATGCACTAGAATAGATGTAGTCTGAACACATTCTAAATATGCTAATTCTTAATTCTATATAAAGTCTTGATACTACATGGTCTTCACCAATGCTGAGTGATGTGTTCTGGGAAAACTTAATGAAATGTAATAGATTTGATTTCTGGCTAAGCCCCTGGTTGAAAAAAGGTAGTTTCTTATGAATCAAAGCTAGCAAAATGGAACATTTCCCATCCAATATTGATTATTTTCCGCTTAATTGATATAAAATATTTTGGATCCAAATTGAATAATTTATTCCATGTACAGCAGGAATCAAGAAGTTCGCCAGTCTGAGAAAAGTGAAAATAACTCTTGTCCCTGGTCTGCTACACCAGTGATTTTTTAGATTTATTACATTATTAATAATGATGATTTAGCAAAAATCTACACTTCATCATTCCTCACCGCATAGACTTACAGTTATGAACACTTGTATACACAAACACCTGTCTGAATAAAAGCACCCATCATCCCAACAGAGGTTTGTTTGACTCAGTGTAACATCATTCTCAAGGGTATTTCACATGTCATGACAACAAATAGTTAAATGCAGTGAAACACCAAGAGGAAACCTTGTAAAAAGAAATCTTGTAAAAAAGCACCCCACAATCCCTGGAGTCACACCAGGTGACCGACACTCACCCATATAGTTGATGGTTTTACATCCGGACTCTAGCCTAGGAGTAGTACAATCAACAGTGGAGTCAATATACCAAAGCTGACATTAATAAGTTAAGGTGTTGTCAAATTTTTGTCCCCACAAGATGTACATACAATCCATTATGCCTGGATATTGTAAAATACACAAGGTGACAAACTGGCAATAATGGTTTGCATAATTCAATAGCAAGCAGTTCTGCATCATAACAGTGTGTGTTGTAGTAAAATTTGATACACAGTCACATGTATACTATATATTCAAGATATCATTTTCATAACAAATATATGCATGCAAATAATAAATAATTAACTTGTGCAATTGGTGTTTGATATAATTGAGCACAGAATTAGGTGAAAGGCAATCTCATTCATAAAACCTAATTGTACACAAAATGGCCAAATGCACAGTTGCAAAGCATTATTTGGAGGAATGAAATTCCATCTGCCATTATGGCAGGAGGAAGCTTCATTGGAAATTCAATCCCAATAGCACTTTAACCAGTGAATATACACACTAACATGCAATAACCTTTTAATATATAACAATAAAGATTTGAAAGACGATAATTAATGCAAAATGATAATTATTGCAAAATTAAAAATTTTGCAAATCACAACATATGTTGAAGCCAGATTTGTATGAACAATTCTAGCTGTACAAGTTAACTCCACATGTTATAATATAAATATCTGCTTCCATGTTAATTATTTTCACATCACATTCTGTTTGGTAAAAAGTACACAATAGGGGTTTTATTTTTTTAAGTTCACATGATTTTTAGTCAATGATAAATCAGACTGACAAAATAATTAAAATTTGTATATTTTTTTAGGTGAAGATAATGAGAGATTGTTTTAATAGAATGATGGTCAATCAGGGTTTTTTATAGACTCTTTTTCATCAGGAATACCCCGATGAAAAATAACACCAAATTGAGTTTTTCTTAAATTTGATATTCAGTTTTGTTAGAGTTTTGGCTCCTTTTGGCCACTGGTGAGCTATAAAATTAAGAATTTACAGTAAATAACCCATCTGTGGTTTTATTTAATTGACGATGAAAAGTTAGTTAAATTGAGTATTAATGCATTTTGTGCGCCAAGGCGGGCCAAAAATACTGAGTTTTAGGCAATATCAAATTGAGTTGATGAAACATTTTTGTCTATAAAAACCTCTGGTCAATATTTATAGTTATACATTCACTACATTTCTAAACTGTCATGGGCACGGTGATCACTTTGCAGTGTGTGCACATACATGTACCTAATACCGGTCCTTAAATAAAATCATTTAATGCTTTGGGCAAAAAAAATTTCTTAAGTCTGACACAAATCACACAAAAACAAACCCACTCTGGAAGAACTGAACATGTGAGCCCATGACCAGGGTTGAGGGGGAGGGGTGGAACAGAAACATGCATTACTCTCTATACATTGTACGCTTTACACCACTCAATAATGGACACAACATACATGTATACTGTTTGTTTGATTGGGGTTTAACATCGTACTCCAGGAAAACCAAGAGGAAACGGTAAACCTTGCCAAAAAAAAAAAAAAAAAAAAAAAACACCTCTGTGATTGCCAGAGCCACAGCATGTGACTCATTCATATACATTCAAAGGTTTTTGTAGACACTTCTTCATCAGGGTATTCCTGATGAAAAATAACGGCAAATTGAGTTTTTCTTAAATTTAATGATCAGTTTAGTTAGGAAAAAATTGAGTTTTGGCTTCTTTTGGCCACTGGCAAGCTATAAAATTCAGAATTAACAGTGAATGACTCGCAGATTTTGTTTTTTATAATATTTTTGAGGATGAAAAGTTAGTAAAGCTGAGTATTAAAGCATTTTGAGCGGCGAAGGTGCGCTAAAAATATTGACTTTTAGGCAATATCGAATTGAGTTTGATGAAACATTTTTGTATATCAAAACCTGTGACATTGTACTTCATTGTTGAGAGACTCGAACCCATGAACAGTACATCAAAGCAGGATCAGTGAGCAGACACATTAACAACTATACAGCCATAGCTGTACGCCACATATTATAATGTTTTTTATTTTCATTTTAATGTAAAAAAAGTTGTTACAAAGATGACACTGGTAATATACATGTACCTGTATCTGTGTCCTTGGATCAGGTGGTCAGTTCACTCAAATGAATTCCAAACATTTCAATATATTTTGGATAATTTTTTTAAAAATCTCACAATATGATATTATTCTTTTGACAAATGCTTTGAATTATTTTTGCCTTTGTATATCTGTTTCAAACAGTATTCAACATAATAAGAGTATTAAGAGCATTGTAACACAGTAACAGCATATGAAATATCCAGGTTATTTACACATGTAGAATGAGTTTCAGTATGGACAGTTGTCCGTGTGTCAAAAGTAACGAACGGCTAATAAGTTTGTTATTTGTTTCATGGCGAGAATTGTCATAGGGAGATATTTGCTTGAGCTAAAAAAACTGTTCACTTTTGTTTCAACATGTAGATTCTTTGTTTAGTCATTTGTGTTCACAGTAGATCCTATTGAACAGAGTGACAACTTTCCACAGTGGCAAATTTATTTATTGACTTATAATGCGGAGGTCTTCATAAATGCTTAAAATAAAGGGAGAGAACTGGGGGTTACTTTAATATGAAAAAAAAAAATAAAAACATGTGAGTCAGCTTATTCATTATATAAGATATGCATGGCTGTGCTGAATCTTTTCTGGCTGGGCCTTTCACTTCGGTTTGTTTGTTTGTTTGATTGGTGTTTAACGTCGTACTCAAGGGTATTTCACTTATATGACGACGGACACAAATAC
>JAVFBW010187931.1:0-10410 GCA_034783835.1 Mopalia ciliata
GCAAATTCAACTGCCCGAAGGGTTTTATGGCTGTGGTGTCCGTCGAGAAGTATGATTTGTGGATTCTCCTTAGTTGATCTCGCATGCTTTACAAAATGCTCAAGCCGCTTCAGGAACTGTTCCGCATCTGACCATACATCGTCACTACAGGAACCAAGGGGTTCAGGCGGAGCCCCGTGTATCATAGCAGGGGGGAGACGCTTCCTGGGAAATATTAGCATCGGTGGAATAAAGCTCCCGGATGCATTAAATGCGCAAATTGCTGTGATATTTTTACCTCTTTCAGCGCTTGTTATTTTACCTATGCATTTTTCCCTTTTTCGGCGAGGATTTTCGTTGACCACTGTACACAGGATACCCTTGTCTCGTCCATATTCCAGATCTTGCATGCTATGAAGCTTGATGATTCCAGAAGACTTTTGTAGCAGGTGAAAACCAACAGCTATTGCAAGGCTGACGGCTTCTGGGCGACGTATAGATATGGATGGATTTCTTTTCATAAAGACCGCCAGCCAGTCTTTCCCTGCTAATTTTGATGAATTATTGAAGAGGTGGTTTCGCCCAAGATATTCGGCTAAATCAAACGCCAGGCGGCGTATGTCCATCACAGTGAGGCCAAATAACATTGACTCCATATCCTTAATTTTGGTGCACGGAGCTTCTTCGAAATTTGTTGAAAACTCTAACTTGAATCTACCTAGAGCGATTGTTCGGGGGGAATTTACTTTATGGTCTCTGCGTCGACGAAGTGTTTTTCTGTCAATCCCAAACTTGTTTGCTGTGCTGTTAAGAGACGCACCTTTTGATATTTCAACAAGTGCGGCCCTCAGCGCTTCGGACCCATAACCCACTATGTCGGTTTTTCTGACGTAGTTACGTGGCATGTCTAAAGACTGAACCAAATAGTAATTTAGATATATCAAGAGAAATCATATTTATTTGCTTTTAGGTAATTATATTATCTATTATTCAACCTATATGCGTAATATTCGAGGAAAGCAGATATTATCGTAAGTTAAACATGGTGGGACAAGACGCCAAGACTGGGCCTTTTACCCATGGGCCTTTTACCCACATGGTGCAGGTTTTGTTTTTCTTTTCACAACAATAACATGTAAATACAGGTCCCCAAAGCCATTAAATATTTGTCTGTTGGTCACACATTACTGTGGAAAACAATTATAGGCAATGGTGGACTATTTGATGTCCTGCGCCAGTTCAGATAGAGAGCATTAGTTATAAGCATTGGTACAAAAAGTGAAAACTGGCAATAAAAATTTACCGGTTGTCATGGCGCGCTGCTGACCAAAGCAAGCATGGCAGGGCGTTGTGGCGCGTAGGTTGATTATTAAAGTTCGACTGGACTTGAGCAGGATACGGATAGCCCCGCGGATGATAGAACAAATACAACATCAGAAACTGACAGAAGTGTAGCTCCGCGGATGAAAGAACATAGACAGCATCAGAAACTGACAGAAGTGTAGCTCCGCGGATGATAGAACAAAGACAACATCAGAAACTGGCAGGAGTGTAGCCCCGCGGCTGATAGAACAAAACCAAAATAAAAAAACTGACAGAAGTGTAGCTCCGCGGATGATAGAACAAAGACAACATCAGAAACTAGCAGAAGTGGAGCTCCGCGGATGACAAAACAAAGACAAGGTCGGAAACTGGCAGGAGTGTAGGCATGCTGAGGATAGAACAAAGAGAACAACAGGGAGTGACAGCAGTGTTATTTGTTGTAACGATTTCAGGGGGTTCCCCTTATTTGAAGAGCTTGGATTGGTTGACTCGCAAATAGGGGGAATCCCCATGTGTTGTAACTACAAATACCTTGAAAATGAGCCCAACGAAATTTCTTTAACAAACATAGTTTGGGTGATATTATTTATATTTCCTAGTAGTGTTAATTTTACTAATATTATATTAAAAGGTCGAAATAGAAGCCAGGAAGAAAGGTATAGGTGTAAGAGTCCGGTAAATACAGCAGTGAGAAGGATTGGACGTGTATACGTATCGCTATAGATCTATATTATACAGTCAATATACAGGCTTAGTCGCACGGAAAAGAAGTCTTGGCACGGTGTAATGCCGCAAATGCCCTCAAAATGGCCAAGACAGCATAATTCAACAGGTATAAGCATGGATGGGGATCTAATAATTCCCATAAGAGTACTCAGTTTAGGCTTTTTATCTGTGCTAAGCTAACAGGTATTGGCCTGGTGATCAGGGAAAAGCTCAGCGTCGTTCTCCCGTGGTTGACTAGCTGAACCCGAGGCAAAATCTTTTGTACCCGAACACCCAGAAGACTGTTAGTATACATATGGCTGCGCCCAGTGTAAATACATGTGTTTAAGGGTCATATTCGTGACCAATTCGTCACTGATTGCATTTAAAAAAAATAAATGACCTAAATAATTTTCTGAAACCTGGTCAACGTAATGATCAGATTGGTAAAGCCATTGGCCAAGTTAATAGAACCTGGGCAAATAATATTATCTAGAAGATGATTGTCCATTACCAATCCTGTTTATCAAAATTAAATGCACGAGTGACTTCTGGCCAAGTCATCAAATAGTCTGGATTTTGACTGTGTTTTCTCTAATGCCATAAAATGAGGGTTAACAGAACTTTCGACATAAACTTTTAAATTCCATGTTAACAACCTTTGATTCATTTGTTTGTTCAATTAAATCTAGATGTCCCGGTATTTCTTCTGTTATTCCTATATCTTTTGTTCCCTCCACTTCTATCATTCGCCTTCTTCTTCATCCTCTACCCTTTCTCTACAACCTGAACCATCTTGTCTATCTCCTCCTCCTAGAATTGCACCTTCGTCTCCACCCTGTATATCTCCACATTCATAGCCCTTCCGACTATAAACAAGAAAATTCTATTATTAGGGGATCCCAATCTCTCCGGAATCAGACTCTCATCCTGATATGCAAGTAGCATGCTACCCAGCTGCATATTTCCACTCTTTCCGGACACTGTCTGACAATTATAAAGGTCGTCGACGGGAAACCCTTATAATAAATGTTGGGATAAAAAATGAGGATACTCCGAAGCCCATTCCACAATTGCGGAATATGAGGACAACTTTAATACCAGCTTTTCCTAAATCCCTTTTATATTTTGTGGAGTTGCAGTCATCTTCCAAAATTACGGCCTTGACAGAACTTAACGCTGCAGCGGCCAATTCAAATAAGGTTAAAATATTCCCAAAATGCCTATGTCAAAATTTAGAGTCTGTCAGAGTTCATTGAACTAAGGATGCAGCAAATAGTTTATATCTGCATTGGCTAAAACATTTTGATTTAAACTAGATTTGGTTAAAGGCAATCTCCCTCTCCCCTTAATTTCGGCTAAGGAACAAATATTGTAAACCTAAAAAAAGATCTTATCTTCACGGCATCAGATAGGTCCCTCCTTGACTATGTTCTCTGATTTGTCCCATCCGTTAAGAAGAATTCAGATAGTGACTTTAAGGTCCAGAAAATTGGTTATGTTTTCGGTTAGCGAAATATCTTGGCTAGAGTCAATAGATAAAGAACTGGCAATTTCCAGTAAATGCCATTCACGGGAAAAACTGGTTACGTGCCATAAGTTTCTGACACAGAGATATGTGCAAGTGTGGCTAAACTTAGAGCAGACCTTTCACTAGTTGCCAACACTAAAAACCACCCTAATCTCTAATCTTATCTCGTCTATTTGTAAGTTGTGACAAAATCTTGATATCGTTATTAAGGACTCTACCGCTAGTCAAGAGTAAAAAATGCGACTCTTATATTTTCGTGGCTTTTGCGGTTATTTCCACAGGATGATTATATTAACATCATATATATTTAGAAAGCAGAGGATTTCAAGATTCTAAATATGATGTCATATTATAATGCGTTTCAGTTAAAATGACAAAAATTGAGAAAACCGTCAAATAATTTTTTAAAACAGACCCTTGTTTGTAACTTTAATTTTTCTTAGATTGTTTGAGCCTTCTTCTCAAAACTTGCATGTCTGTGTAGACCGGTATTTAAACTAAAACACCGTCATAGGGTTTTTCTAAATTCAAGTCAGTTTTTGAACAATTGATAAAAATATATGTAAAAAATAAAAATCCGCCCTTCAAAAAATATTTGCTAAATATCTTCAAAACGAAAGTGAATATCGAAAAACTGCATAACGCTTTTTTAGATAATGGCTTCAAGACTGTCTGTGCCAAATTTCAAACACTTAGTGCAAATAGTGTACGAGAAATAAACGATTTTAATCCTAAAAATCAATAAAAATGAAAGATGAGAAAACAGCCTAAATGTATGTAAGTGGTTGAACTCGGGTTTGTTTCAAGATTACTCCAAAAAATTTAATTAACAACATGTTTTTTTATAATTGAATGAAAAGGCCAAATAGAGTTTTATCTATTGCATTAACTTTTTTAGTCCATAATTTTAAAACAATGTCTTTAAATGGCAGTTTTAACTCCAAAATATTACAGACGTCGGCATCACAGATTACGTTCACACCTTTGTTAATGACTAACAGTATGAGTCGTGAGTGTGAGTACACGGAGTAGTCCTATAAATGTGTGTTCTACAGCCCATAAACATTTGTTCCCCACGTCTACTGTTCGGCTCAAATACACATCCCCAACAATCATGTAATTGATCTGTGGACCTTTCGCTAACTGGTTTGTGGTAATAGTCAGCAGGTAGTCAGTCGAGGTGAGATAATCTCGTTAATCCCTTCCGCCCTTCGAAAGCATAATCTTTGAAGCACGCATTTTACAATTTAAATCTAAAAAAAACTTTCTAGAATACTACATTTTTTGGTCAAACCCTTTGCATTATCAAGATTATGAAAAGAAGATTTCAGAAAGGAAAAATAAAAAAAAGGCAAAATTTCACCCCTGACTAGCAGTAGAGTCCTTAACAGAAAAAGCGAAGTTTGAAGTAAATACCTGAACTTCAGTGATTTGAGCCATTTTTGTTTGCAGAATTAAATGAAATGCGATCCCATCGGTTTCTTAACCTAAGTTATCATACAGTAGGGGTGAATATTCAAAAATTATGCAATGGGTACCATATTGCATAGTGCAATTTGATGAAATGCAATCCTATCCTTTGTCTTAATAGTAGTAGGAAGCTAACTTCCAGGTTTCGAGTTAATCTGTGAATTTGATCTAAAACTAATCATGTTCAGACGTGAATATGGTAAAATGATGCATGGTGGCCATTTTGTTTTACGGAATTCGATGAAATTCAATCCCATCTGTTGTTTTAATACGATGAGACTATATTATAATTTTCAAGTTAATCTGTGAATTTGTTACAGAGAAAGTGTTCAGTGTTCACAACATATACAGTAAAGAATATTGTAAAATAATGCAATGGTGGCCATCTTGTTATACGAAAATTATTAAAATTCAGTCCGATCCATTGTCTTAAAAGCAGAAAGCTATCTTCATAGTTTAAAGTTAATCTGTGAATTTATTCTCTACTTATTGTGCTCACAACACATACAGGCATGAATTTTCTAAAATCATGTAATAACGGCCATTTTGTTTTATGGAATTTGGTGAAATGTAATCCCATCCGTCGTCTTGACAGGAAAAAGCTACATACCAAGTTTGAAGATTATCCGTTAATTGATTCTCTACTTATCGTGTTCAAAACACATATAGGCATGAATATGCTCAAATTATGTAATAACGGCCATTTCGTTTAACGGAATTTGTTAAAATGCAATAACATCCGTTGTCTTAACAAGTGGAAGCTACATACCAAGTTTGAAGTTAATCAGTGATTTTGTTTTCAAGCTAACATGTTCACAAACATTTGTGACGGAAGGCGGACAGACACCGAGTAGCATTTCTAGCATAAATCTACCTGGCTGAATGTTATGGCAATAATATAAGTTAGTAAGGTCTAAATTTGTGTGCATAAGTTTTACTTTATGTGACTGGAAAACAACATATCCCATTACGTAAAATATTGTAATACTAAAAACTCTTCATAGTCCTACAGGCATGTAATTGTACCATAGCACCTTGAACGAAATTTAAAAAAAAATCATAAATCATCAGCTACATACATAGGCAAATCCAAAACTTGTGATGAAGTACATGACAAATGATTTTCGTTGACAGTCTCCGGAGTTTTGTAACTTTGACCAGATACTCCGCCACATTAAGTAGTTAGGTTCCTTATTTGTACAACATCTATTTTAAACAAGAGATCCATGTATGGATCTTGACGCCCACACTGTTAAGATAGTTTGAAGAGAAGAGTCTAAGAGGGGACAGATTCAAGATTTGATTTTCCGTCTTGTGCCTAAGCCAGTATAGGAAGAGTTGTGTTTACTAGGTATATTAAAAAGTTAGACAGACATTACATGGATCAAAATCAAAACCTGCAAAACTACACCATGAAAGGAAGCTATTAACAAAACATCAGAGTGATCGGAGCAGCGGTTCCTGAGATATAGTGATAACAAGAAATAGCAATACTCATAGAACTGCAGAAGACAGACCAATTGATAACAAAAGAATGAATAAATGGATCAAAACCAAAATGAGACCAGCACAGCCCCACCTTATGGGGATGCTAAAACCAAAATATGAACTTGATTGGAATAGAGGTTTTCAAGATTAGCCAATAAAAATGTGTAAATTATGGACAAATGACCAAATTAAAGATGAACAGACAGACATACAGACAGAAGCTTTGAATAAAATATTAATGTGATTGGTTTGTTTGTTCGTTTTTGATTGGGGTCGTACTCAAGGGTATTTCATTTATATGATGATGGATTGTCCATTTCACACTGCTCCTAGCCCTATTATGGTGGAAAACCAAGAGGAAACCTGATGAACATTTCAAGATTTGTTTGTTTGGGGTTTAACGTCGTACTCAAGAGTATTTCACTTATATGAGTGAAAATGATGACAGCCCAATGGTTAAAGGAAACCACCCTTGACACCACTGGCAACAAACAAAGACAGGAAGGGACAAATACAGGACGACGACAACAGGACGCAATACAGACGTCACAAACAGATCGGCTTCCTGTTCCCCTTTAGATCTGAGAGCACTAGGGCAACATGAAGCTCCCTCCAACCGCCCGCGCAATCAGTTAGAATCTATTATCCATTAACAAATAACAGCCTCCAGCTGTTTCTTTATTTGCTGGAGTTGGGTTTTACACCCTACTTAATGTTATTTCATTCATATGAAATCACATGTACAGTTTAGTTCCATCTTCATATCACTTACAATACACAAGACAAACACAAAACTGAATGACCACAACAGATCAAACACATGTTGCCCCTTAAATTGCCTCTCAGCCTAAGGGCAACCAGGCAATGCCAATAACCACCTTCTGGCAGCCTTAACCTTTTAACATAGTATCTACTGTCAGAGACAAAAAACGACAGAACTTGCAAAAATTTTGTTTTACATCACTGTTCGTGGAGGGTCAGTAAGGAGCTTCCTGTTGCTCTGGGGCTCTCGGAGCTAAAGGGCAACATTAAGCTTTAATAAATAAATATCTGTTTGTGATGAGGCTGTATTGCATCCTGTGATTATACTGTCTTGTCTTTGTTAATTGCCTATGATGTAGGTCAAGGGTGGTTTCCTTCACACATTGAGCTGCCACGCCATCATGTGAGTGAAATAACCTTGAATATGGCGTATAATCAAACAAACTCATGGTAACATTGCTCTGTACATATAAATATTTGCAGATTCCAAATGTAAAAAACACCCTACAGCAATATTGGGATAAAATAAAAAATGATTAACTGTTATCTTATCTGTGGAAACAAAATGTCAGGGTAAATTTACTGACATTTCAAAAAGCTACAATTATACAGGCTACAAAATTCAACGACGAAATTATGGGCTGGCAATGTGAGATTAGCGATCTCCCCAACAGCACAGGCCTGGATACATTAAACTATGACAATATGTACAAGACAAGCAAAAAACATAATGCATAGGAGAATGTCCTTTTTCTGCCCTAACATGTACTATTATATATCCCTTGAAAGGTTACCATTAAATATACATGTACTTATATGGCATGGACTTGTAGTTTCCTATTTTATAAAATAGCCCGAGGGTAACAGTCTACTAACAGATATATACCTTCCTATGACCACTGGCAGCAGACATTTTGGGCGTGGCCAACCCTCACTGACTAACACTCCTTGTGTGTTACGGGTTAAACACTAGAGTGGACTCTACAGGTCTCATGACTTAAACACTAGAGTGGACTCTACATGTCTTGTGACGTAGGCACTTATTTTGAAAATATAGATATTTGATTGGTTAATATTTGTGGATTGCTTGACATATTAGAAAATTAGAGAGCATAATTGAACACAATAAATGATGCCAGTTTTACCTATTTCATTTTATTGCAGCCCAGAGAATCACTTTAAGTGTTTTACGCCACACTTAGCAGTCCAGTACAACAGGATTGTTTGTTTGTTTCATTGGGGTTTAACGTCCTACTCCAGTACAGCAAGAAGTTCCATGCTACCAACACACAACTAAATTTAGTTCTCTACATGTCAACCTGCAATATCTATTAAAGAGTTGGGCAGATAGATAATACATTGAATCAATCAAAGATAGTTCACATTTGATTGGTCAATATTTGCTATCAGTGACCTGACATGACCTTTGGGGGCAATGTGGATTTATGACCCTGCCCTGGCATTTAATCCCAGTCCAATGGGTACAAGTGTGGATCATTTTGGTTTATCACAGATTTATCTCAGCACATGTGGTGGACAAATGTAACAGGTGAATTGAGGATAAATGTTGTCTACAAGGCCAGGAGGCTCTCCTTTATACTTAACCAAAATGTCCAACATTTAATTAAAGCCAAAATATTCCATATTGAAGCCTATTGAAGTCCGCAATATGAATAGCAATATATAATATAAATTATATTTTCAATACTTAAATCAATGTTTTCAATAATGAAGACAAAATAGTCAACACTGAACACTTGATATTTTATAATGAAGTAGAATAAATATTCAAATCTGAAGACCAAATATTTTTCATTGAAGACTAAATAATTAACATAGGAGAGACCAAATACTTAAACAGGGGCTTAGTCAGAAACAAAAGTATGGGGGTCTAAAATTGTCATTTTGCTTCACTTTTCAAATAACAAATAACAGCTTCCTATCTCCAGCTAGTTAAATTTTTTAAACGCAGGTTGTCCAAATGAGGCAATTGTTCACATCACCGTGTCAACTTGGATGGATGGGCGGGTGTCTGCCTAAGCTTCTGTTCTCAAATATTCAGTATTGAAGTTCAAATGTTGATAGTTTTTATTCACAATAAATGAACTTTTCAATCAAGCAGAACTTAATTTGAAGTCTATTTGAATACTAATGAATTTATTAAATAATGGAATTTTTTTAAGGATTCTATTTGTTCTACCTATATATTTTTTTCAGACACAGAATAATATTCAATCAATATTCTCTAAACTACAGCAGTAGACATCTAGGATTTGGCTGGATTCCACAATTTTACAAAGCCTTAGTCTATAGAGTTGGTGGAACACTGCAAGGTGAAATTTTAGTAGCCTGACAGTTTTCCTTGTATTAACAGATGGTATGTACTAAAGCCCTATATCAGCAAAATTGATGGTTTACAAAGATCTTTATCTAAAATACTTTACTCATATTCTGCAGTATGTGTACCCTCCTGATATTCACAAACAAGATACTCTAAAAATGTGAGCCCAGAAATATCCGTCGTCACAGTACGTTTTCCTTCACTTTTTTTTTTTTTTTTTACATAGGATGGAATCTTGAAAGATCTTATAAATCTAGAAATATACAATTGTGCATGCCTCCACAGGGATCAGTGCCCAGGTTATTTCCAGTATCAGGAGAACAGCTCACCAGCTGTGCCTTAAAGGATCCAGACAGACTCAGAGAGAAACACAAATATCCTTCAAAGATGAGATATATTATAATATTTGATTACCATTTTATGCCATATTTTAGGTTATTAAAATTTTATTTTTAAACAGATTACCTATACTAGCCACATCCCCTACATCACTATTATGAAGACATAGACAATATACAATCTTGTTTGTTTACAAACTGATTAGTATTTTACGCCATACTTAAGATTCTTTCACAATATGACATCATGCCAGCTCAATGGGTGAAAGAAACCACCCTCAACAACACTAGCAATAAACTAAGACAAGACACGGCAAAGGTTTGTTTGTTTGTTTGTTTGATTGGTGTTCAACATCGTACTCAAGGGTATTTCACTTATATGACGATGGACACAAGTACAGAACATCACAAACAAATCTGCTTCCCGTTACCCTTTAGCTCTACGAACACCAGGGCAACAGAAAGCAACCTCT
>JAVFBW010187953.1:0-10409 GCA_034783835.1 Mopalia ciliata
AGTAAGGGGATCATTCGAGACAGAGGTCAAGATCTCTCTGATCTATCAGAAGAAGAGATCTGCGCCGAACTCAATGACCAAGGTATAGCTAACGTTAAGCGCTTTACAACAAAAAAAGAGGGTAAAATTATAAAACTCAATACTTATTTAATTACGTTTGATTCAACTACAGTGCCAGACCACATCTACATTGGTCCTTACAGGATGAGGGTGGATACCTTCATTCCCAACCCAACAAGGTGCTTCCGGTGTCAGAAGTTCGGACACAGAAGAACCAGTGTACAGGGGGTCTGGTTTGCTTCTGTTGTTCTGAAGAAGGCCATGATGGCTTCAACTGCAACAAAACCGTGAAATGCTGTAATTGCAACGAGACAGGCATTGTCCTTCTCCAAAGTCTGTAGTGATTTCATAAAGGAAAGCAAAATGAAAGTAATTAATTCATAAAAGAACGTTAGTTATATTGAGGCACGCCGCCTTGCCTCTGCGTTGGATGTTCAAGGGTCATCCCAGTCCTACACTAGAGTCACGAAGAAAGTTTCAGTTTGAACAGCCCATTAATGTCAAAAACGTTGAGGGCTAGACCACCCTCTCCTTAACAACCCACAAGCAAGTCCCTCGAGTCGGAGTCGGTTCACAGAACAATCTTGGTTCCCCCATTCGCCTCACTCCTCAATGGATTCCATATTACAATGGAATTATCGAGGACTGAGCTGGGCCTGCTAGTTCAGTCGCATAACCCATCATCTATTTGCCTTCAAGAAAATCACTTGAAAACCTGTGACAAAGATAAACACACTTAAAAACGTTGCCTTTATAGTACTTATTCCGATGATATGGAGAGGGCTACTGGTGGCTCTTCAATATTCATCAACACAAACCTTATCTCTTGACACGGAGCTAGAGACTGTGGCCGTTCAGGTTTCTTTGTCTAAAACTGTAACCCTTGTTCTATTTATATTCCACCCAAATCAGCCATTTCAGTTACCAAACTTCATAATTTAATAGAACAACTACCTGCGCGTTTTATTTTGTTAGGGAATTTCAACGCCCACAACCCTCTGTGGGGTTGTGATTCACTCAGTAACAAGGGCAACGTTTAAGAAGAGTTTTTGTCACAGGAAGACTTGTGCTTCTTTAATGACGGTTCTGCCACCTACTTACATCCAGGTATTGGGGCCTACTCTGCAATTGATCTTACTGTCAGATCGTTTAGCAGCAGATGATCCTATAGAAACCTTTACTAAAATTATACTATCTGCTGCAGACAGAACCATCCCAAAGACCTCGACAACCCGAAAGTCCAAAAGAAATCCCTGGTATGATAATGACTGCAAAAATGCCATAAAAGACCGTAAAAAGGCTGAGCGTCATTTTAATAAACATCCACTACCAGGTAATTTGAGCCAAGTGCGTATCACTAGAGCTAAAACTAGGTGCACGCTCAAATCCAAGAGACGCAAGCGCTGGCGTGGCTTCGTGTCCGGCATCACATGTAAAACACCGATGCGTAAGGTTTTGAACATGATTCAGAGACTTAAAGGTAAAAACAACAAACCTAAGGTACAGCATCTGAAGGAACCAATGGCTTGCTAAGCTCTCCTTCTGATATAGCCAATAGACTTGTCGATAATTTTACAAAAAAAATCCTCTTCTGCAAACTACTAAACAGAGTTTCAGAGGAAGGCAAGAAAGAAGAGGAGCAAGCCAAATTTTACTTCTAAAAACCTCGAGGAACTAAAATCTGCTCTTCATAGGGCCAATGACTCTCCATTTGGCCCTGATGCTGTAAACTATAAGTTTCTGAATCATCTTCTACCTTCATCTCTAGAGCTGCTCGGGTATATATCCTCAATCCTGGAGGGAGGCCCTTATTATACCGGGTAAAGATCACACCGATCCAAACAATTACAGTCCCATAGCTCTTACTAGCTGTGTATGTAAGACTATGGAGTGGCTAATTAATGATCGCCTTATCTGGGTCCTAAAAGGCCAAAACCTCCTAACAAATATTCGTTGTGGTTTCAGACAAGGTCTGTCATCGTTAGACCACCTAGTCCGTTTCGAGACATTCATGCGTTATGGTTTTATCAAAAATGAACACATTGTGTCTGTTTTCGTTGATATTTAGAAGGAATACGACACAACGTGGAAAGATGGAACTTTAAAAGACCTCTCAGACATAGGACTGAGAGGTCGGCTACCTATATTTATATCAACAGATATGCATTTTAAAGCGCAAGTTGGCTCACCTGTCTCTGACTCTCTATGAGCAGGAGATGAGAGTCCCACAGGGCAGTATACTTTCACCAACACTATTTAGTATAAAGATCAATAGCTTGGCTGGAGTTCTCAACCAGGGTGTTGAGGGCTCTCTCTATGTAGATGACCTACTTGTCTGCTACAGAGCAAAAACTATGAACATCATATAGAACAACAACTAGAACGTCTAAATAAGATTAAGAAATGGGCATCACGTCGGTGTAAAGACCGACTGTATGCATTTCTGCAACAAAAAGAAATTGCATTTCGATTCAGAGCTGAACATTTATGGAACACCCATCAAGATAGTAAAGGAGACCAAGTTTTTTGGGCTGATATTTGACAGCAAGCTGTCATTTTATCCACGATATTAAAGCTCTAAAAATTAAATGTACAAAGGCTCTCGACGTGTTGAGCATTGCCGACGGATCTATATTATTAAATTTATATATATATCTCCTGTGATAGTTCGCAGACGATCTTTTGGGAGTTTTACAAGTCGTTCAATTTGTTCTTCCGTTAGACTGTGAGGGGCCACATCTGCATACTCCAGAGTCAGTCTCACAAAGATTTTATAAATGATTTCCACACTTAAACGATCAAGTTTATACTTTAATCCACAGATGAAAGATGGCTTATTTGAAGCTTTAGATATAACTGCTTGGATGTTTTCATTTCTCGAGGCCTTCAGGGAAACAGTTATCCTATGGTGTTTATGAGAAGTTGACGCGTGTATAATTGACCATTTACAATTTAATGAGATGCTGAATGGATGCCATTCAATTTCATTCGTAATCCAGGACTTGCCAGCCGGATTTATAACTGCACTTTTGCAAGGCATTGAACCCTTGGCTTAGTTGATTAGATTAGGTTGCAAAATCGAGCGATATCATAACTATTTCTGCGACTTGCGACAGAGATCTTACTTACGCGGCCAACTGAAGAGGGTCCTCGTTCTGATATTAACCTAAACACAAGACAAATTATAACGGCCATATCAACACAGACTAGCACGAACATTCAAGCACCGTTGAAAAAGTATTCACCGGCAAAAAAAGAGAGTAAAAACTAAAAAAATATCTGTACACAAGAGACGCTGTTCAACCTTTCAATAAGTCACACGTTTCAGAATCGATTGCTCTGCGACCGCTTCGATGCCTTGGAAGAGATGGAGGTGAACCTCGGCCGTCCTCTCTCTCGTCCACATCCACCTATTCGAGGGTGGACCAGTGGCGGCCGCCTTTGTTTAACAGTTAATTGACCACATAATACTAGTGTCTCACCAAAAGGGAGATTTAAGCGTCTCGCAATCGGAAATAACTAAAATCGATATAGTTTTAAAAACAATAATTACAATTTCTAGATCCTATATGAAAGTAGTTGATGTAATGACATATTTACAATTTGTAATACGATCCAATATGAGACATTTCAAGTAAGGACATATTTGCTATTTTTAATACTAAGTTCTCAATAAAAGGTAACATTTCTGGCGATATTGTCATCACGGCGGTTGGAAGGATCGGCGTGTATCAGACAAGTTGAGTTTTATGACAAATTGTGAATACCTATAATTGACGTAGCTTTTAACACAATATTTACATCTTTCAATGTTAATTTGTTTCTCCTTTTGATATTTATTGATTGGATTTCTTTTTTAATATGGATCTGGGGTTATACAGGTATATGAAACAGTCAGCTTTAACCTCGGTTTGCTGATGAAATACTCGTTTGAACGGTGTCTTTCATTGCTTTAATCCAGCAAAGTCTTTTTCTTAGAGAATCGCTAAATTCTTAAACAATTAAGGCTGTTTGTAACTAAGTCGTGCATTGCCAGAACGCATTGAAAACAGTTAAATATACTATTTACTATTATTTAAGGCTTTAGTGATTGTCAAACACCATTTTAAACAGAGTGTGTACCAATATGCGCATGCCCAATTTTTCTATACTTTTAAAGAGTATGATATGAATATGCCATCCTTTTTACCTCCATAAAGTGGTTTATGTAAAGCGTAGGAAAGGAAAGACCAAGTTTGTATTCCCTGAACCATTCCACAGCTGTAATAGACTTGCATTTGCGTATAAAATCGACAGTGAAATAATGTTTTTCTGTTAAACGGTTTTTTACTGTTTGGAGCGGTAAGCCAAAAGGAAACTACCAAAATAATCTTAATTGTAAGTAACTGGTTTCTCGTGAAATAAAAAAAAGGGCAACATTTTTCAGAAAAAACAAAAAAATTGAAGATTAGATAATCGAATAAATCTTCGGCTTGCTTTGTACTTAAAAGTGCAAAAAATGTGTTTCCGTTTAACTTTGTTCGCAGCACCAAGCCAAAAGGGACTTACAAAAATAATCTTAATTGTCAGTAACTTGTTCCTGGCGAAATAAAATCAGGGGCAATATTTTTCAGATAGAACAAAAAAATTGAAGAGAAAATAATATGTCAAAAGTGAAATTCGAACCCACGCCCTTATTCGTGGACCAGAACACTCAGTCCACCGTACATGAGGAAAAATTATTTTTGAGTCTGGCGCCTTAGGCCACTCGGCCATTCTGACAACTCCTATTCGATTTGCGAATCTGTTTTTTAATAATGTTAAATTAGCTCGAGTGAAATAAATCAGTAGAACACATTTTCTAATAGCAGATTCTAATAGCAGAAAATCCCGAGAGTGTAAAACGAAACACGTTATTTAACAGCACGTTTGTCAATCATTATTTAAATTAACTGTATGTATAAAAAAAACTATCAAATATTTGAGTTTGTTTTCAATACTCAGTGTATAGAATATCTGTCTGCTCAATTAATATATGTATGCTAATTTTTCTCTCTTCATTTATTCCAAAATATAATAATAACCGATAATATTATTAAATAGATATTGACATAAAAATGGATAGTATTCGTTTGAACAGTATATTTCATGGCTTTGAATGCAGCAAAGTCTTTTTCTTAGAGGAAATTTGTATTCCATAAACTATTCCACAGCTGTAATAGACTGGTATTAGTGTATAAAATCTACAGAGGCCCTCAGATAATCTAATAAATCTTCGGCTCTTTCAAAGTGAAATAATGTTTTTCTGTTAAACGGGTTTTTACTGTTTGGAGCGGTAAACCAAAGGGAAACTACCAAAATAATCTTAATTGTAAGTAACTGGTTTCTCGTGAAATAAAAAAAGGGCAACATTTTTCATATAGAAAAAAAATTGAAGAAAAAACGTATATATCCGAAGCGGGTTTAGCTTTAGTGATTTAACAACTCCATTTTAAACAAAGCGTGGACAAATATCTGTGTGAGGCATGCGTAATTGTCCTCTACTTTTAAAAAATACAATTTGACATCCATTTTATAAAGTAGTTCATGTAAATAGTAAGAAAGGAAAGCTTAAATTCCCTGAAACATTCCACAACTGTAATAGACGTGCATTTGCTTATAACATCGACAGCGGTACATAGATAATCTGATAAAAATTCCGCTTTCTTTATCCTTCAAATTGTAAATAATATTTTTCTGTTAGTCTGTTTTTAATTGTTTGGAGCGGTAAGCCAAAGGGAAACTACAAAAAATAATCTGAATTGGCAGTAACAGGTCCCTCCTGAAGTAAATAAGAGGCAAAAATGTTTACGTAGAACAAAAGAATTATAAAAAGTTTATGTCAGAAGTGGGGTTCGAACCCACGCCCACATTCGTGGACCAGAACTCTCGGTCCCCCGTACATGAGGAAGAATTATTCTTGAGTCTGGCGCCTTAGACCACTCGGCCATCCTGACAACTGTATATTGATCATGGAGCGTGTACTATGAAAATTGCAAAACCAGCGAGTGTAGAATACATTATTTGAATGACGTTTTATTAAAGCAGATAAGGTATTGATTAAAATTCAGAAAATAATAAACGAACCAAGTGATTTTACAGTACGTTTGACAACCATTATTTTAAATAACGCTATATTATGAGACACTACACCTTTTAGTTTATTAATTATATCACAGTGTAAAGACTATACCATTCTCATCAATATTATATTACACCTTTCTCATCAATGTTATATTACACCTACCTCGGTTAGCACAATGTATAGGGCTAATTCCTCCGTCTTATATCTGTGTCCCGCCTATCTAAACCCATTGTGAAAGTTGGAAATCGATAGGCCGCTATAGCCGACCACAAAAAACTATTTCTGATTTTTCTCTGATTTTTTTTCTAAATACGCTGAAACCATTGATTAGTATTTTACCTACTTGCAATATTTCTTTTTTTGACGTTTTTCAATCCTATTGTTACAAAGGGAGATAACTTATACGTGTCAACTCAGGCGAGAAACTCAAATAAAACATTATGTAAACGCCAGAAAAGAAAGAAGGGGTTTGATTATTGTGATTCTTCTTTCCACACAAAAAACATAGAAAAAACTGATATATGTTTTGAGAGGCCGGCCATAGCGGCGGATCAATTTCCAACTTTCACCGCGGGTTGAGATAGGCATGACGTAGGGCTAAGACGGAGGAATTAGCCCTATTCATCCTGCTAACTTCGGTTAGAATATTGAGTCACTATAAACAAACAAACATGATTATGAGCATCGATAAAAGTTTAAAGATTTTAAACGGTGTATTTCATAGCCGAGTTGTTAAGTGTGAGGAAGCCAAAAGACTTAAGTGGATACAAAGTTAGTGTATTTGTGATAAGTAATTTGCCAACAGAGAACAGTTCAGTCTTATAAGTTCATGTACGTTGATGTACCAGATTATTCCAGGTTTTGAAGGATTTTTGCAGCACTGTAAACAGAATTTAGACAAATATGTGTGCAAACGAGTAAATATTGTTCCTCTTTAAGCTAGCTATAACATTGACTTATTGTTCACATAACGGCCTAACGTAGAATCAACGGTCGTCGAACCCTGGTAACTCCGCAGTTGTGTTTCTATGTAGGTCACCTAATTACGTCAATCCCCTTCCTGGTTATTTCATCAGACGTGCTCAGCTTATTGCAGTTCATCTAGACTCTGATCAGTCGCGAGGTAGGTTTCAGTGGGCTTGTCCATGTAACTGTTGATTATAAGGTGAGTGACATTGGTTTAGGCTTAAGTGAATGCTCGTGGAACGTTATTATTATTTTGATAAATTTAGTATTTAGCTCGCGGTTAAAGGGAGATAACTCTGCCTTGTTTTGTACAGTATAGACAGGTTAATTCATTTGCAATCTTTTCCGTAATTCTATCATTTTTTAAGAATTTTATACATACCTGGATACAAAATAGCAGCCATTATTAAAATAGATTATGATGGACCTACTAGCCCGTTTTGGTTTTCTTGTCGGAGTAATTCACCATCGCTAGTTTACCCTCACCGGTCCATATTTTAGAACATGCAATTCTATGTAGATGTGTGTAAACATTGACTGACTATACTGTAATTTCAGACAGTTCTTGCATCAGATTGGAGAGCTTCGGTGATATTGTCTTCACAGTTTGATTTTCAGATTGATATGTTTTTTACACGCTCTGTTCCCCGCGTATGTTGGAAAGGCGGTTTTGCTGGGCCCCAGGGTTGCCGACGATGGTTTGGTAAGCGTAGATTCGTCCCCATCGGCCGCCCTTGGGGACGTCCACCGGCTCCATGGGAAGGATGGCAGGGATTTCCGGGACCGTTCGGTATGATGTCGCGCATGGAAAGAGACTTTGAGCACATGTGTCGCCGAATGAATGAAGAGTTTGGTTTGCGCTTGCCAGGGAGGTACCCGGCATATAGAAATACAGACAGTCGGGCACCAGAAATTAGGGTAGGTAATGGCACTATTTTCGGTATAACTAAAAGTTGTCTTATAATATTGATTTAAGTCAACCTTTGACCGACATTGATTTATATTCCATTTACTTTCCTTAAATTTATAGTACGTTAATGTATATTAAACTGTCTTAATCCATTTTTCTTTCTTGTGTTGTTGTTGATGTTCATGATGGGGCGTTCAAAGAGGTTATATATATTTTTACTAATTGAAGAGAGAAAAAATTGCTTACCTCTACGTGGGATCGAAAACGTGACCTTTTGGTTACAGGCCAAACACCCTACCGACTGAGTAACAGAGGCTCACCGCAAATGTATATATATATATATATTTTAAATAAATGAAGAGAGAACAATTCGCTTGCCTCCACCGCGATTCGAACCTTGGACCTTATATATACCGGCTATGTACAAATTTATTTCAGTGATCTTGTATACGGGTTTTATTTTCAGGTTAACTATGACGATAAGAGTTTTGAGCTTTATTTGAATGTGAGCGAGTATCTACCTGAAGAGCTGGAGGTGAAGGTGGTAGAGGACCGAGTTATGATCGCTGGTAATCACACAGAGAGACAAGACCAACACGGCAGTATTACCAGACAATTTACCAGATACATCAATATACCAGAGGTAACTTTTACACGTCAAAACATTCAGATATGTACATCGGCCTTTATATCTCGTGGAATGCCAAATTGGCCTGCCTATCATGCTTTCTGATAATTGCCCTCCCTTGCATCTTATACCTTTCGGATCGCCTAAGTCGGCCAATGGGAAGGGCCTCTAGCTACTAATTTTACCATTCATTATATGTTGCCTTTAGCAACAAAAAATATCCAATGATGCATGCATTCATAATTTTCAATGTGTTAAATATGAGTGAACGATCATGTATCCGTGGGTGGTAGGAGATAGGCCGGATAGGGTAACTGTTGCCTTGGTCCTCTCTATGCTAACGATCAGGTATCGGTCAGCGGTAGGGGATAGGGTAAATGCTGCCTTGGTCCTCTCTAAGCTAAGTAGCAGGTACCTCAGGGGTGCTACCTTGGCCCTCTCTGAGTTAAGGGTCAACAAAAAGCCTTGTATTTTGACTCCATCCTTTGGGTTGAGCCGACTTGTGACGCGTGAAATGACCTTAAGTAGGGTGTTTAACTCAAATCTAACAAACAAATAACAGAAGGGCCAGTCAGAATTTATCCCCACGAATGTTTAGGCTACTTTCCTTTCACTTGAAGGGATTTGTTTGTGTGTTACATTGCTTTATAGTTTCTATAATAAAATCTTTTCTTTCTTTATCGCATATAGGATGTGGACCCGGAAACAATAGTATGCGAACTTGCTGACGATGGTCAAATGACAGTCCAAGGACAAATCAAGGGAGTAGAACAGCGTTCTGAGAGAGTGGTCAATATAGAGAGAAAGACTCCAGCCAATAGTGAAGAGAGCAATGTAACTGGGAATGGACCCTCAGAGAGTAGATAAACTGTTAACAATTCTGACCTTTTACATTTGGAGGAAAACTTAGTTCATTTATCCAGGAAGGTTTACTGGTTTCATTGTCTGAAGCAGAATATTGGGAGATTTTAATGCACTTTCCATCACTTATTAATTGCAGTCAACTCATTACGGTGATATGTTGCGAGATATAGAATATGCTGTAACAAAATATCTTATTTGGAATAAATTGTATATTGTTTCGTTATTGAAGGCTTCATTTTATTGAGGTCTTAGATGCATATTGCACAGTTTCGCACAGGCATTGAAGTTACTTTAAAATTAATACTAAATACAAACGATATATCAGGCATCCTCTTGATTGTTACCCAAAAACCACAAAAAAACATGATCGTATTCATGAGTAGTTCATACAGCTTTTCGGCCATTACGTGGGTGTATTACAATTATCCAGGCACAATTATAATATATGTATATGTACCATATAACCTTCACTGCTTGGGCTTTAGTTTTTTTTATCATTTTTATTGTCCGCATAAACCATTTAATTGTCCTTCCGTGGAAGACAACTGGCATTGATGCCCTGTGTAAAATAATTTCCAGAGATACAATGGAACCTGATGAGGATTTGCATGGTGGTGGATACTGATTTAGCATTACCATATAGTGCTCGGATGGAAGTATCAAAATTTCAAAAGGGGGCATTGGAGAGGGTACTTTGACGTCAAAGGGGTCGGGATTCATGCCCTCTTTTGTCTAAATAACGTGACAATGGATAAGTATGGCAAGCCGTTTTATCACTTCTACATTTATTCTACATATGTGGAATAACTTTTGCTTTTATTTTACTTATGTACAATTCTTTTCCACATATGTGAAATTCTTTTTTACTTATGTTGAAA
>JAVFBW010187964.1:0-10409 GCA_034783835.1 Mopalia ciliata
CCCCCCCCCCCCCACGTGTTTTCCTCTTGTTTTTCCACCATATTAAGACAAGGAACAGTGTGAAATGGACAATCTGTCGTCATATAAGGGAAATACCTTTGAGTACGACGTTAAACCCCAATCAAACAAACAAGCCATATCTCTTGGCCTCGCCATATCTCTGTCACCTTGCCTTTCTCTGTGTCCTCAATATTTCTCTGTGACCTCGATATATCTCTGTGGCCTGGTCATATCTCTGGCATTGACATATTACTGTCACCTTGTCCAATCTGTGACCTTGTCCAATCTGTGACCTTGTCCAATCTGTGACCTTGTCCTATCTGTGACCTTGTCCTATCTGTGACACCTTGTCCTATCTGTGACCTTGTCCTATCTGTGACCTTGTCCTATCTGTGACCTTGTCCTATCTTTGTAGCCATGTCCTATCTCACATATCTTTGTGACTGTCATATCTTTGTGACTGTCATATATTTTTTTGACCGTGTCATATCTTTGTGACCGTGTCTTATCTTTGTGACCATGTCTTATCTTTGTGACCGTGTCTTATCTTTGCGACCGTGTCTTATCTTTGCGACCGTGTCTTATCTTTGCGACCTTGTCCTATCTGTGACCTTGTCCTATCTCTTGAGGCCTTGTCCTATTTCTGAGGCCTCGCATATCTTTGTAACCATGTCCTATCTCTGTGACCGTGTCATATCTTTGTGATCGTGTCATATCTTTGTTGTACTGGCAAATGTGTAGCGCTGTGGCAACCCAACCAGTTTTCTCCACCAGTCTGTGATTATTTATGTACTGTTTTTTTTCATCTCCCTTCAGAGATTACTCAATGAAAAGAGAAAGCATGAAAAGGTCTGTATTAAATCTTATAAACCATGATTTATAATTATTATCTCCTAATAATAGACAATAGATTCATATAGATAAAACCTTCTTGTTATCCATATAAATATCTTTTTATCCAAATTCTTAATGCCACTTAAATAACTTATTATAATGTCTGTGTTGCGTGCTGTTCACTTTAGTGCATTGAACTTCACATGGTTATTCTTATTTTTGGTTTAATCTGGTCAGTCGAATATCTGCCATTGCTTTTGGGAAAGATAGTAAAAAAACTTAACCTGAATAACTTTAGCCACAATATGATTGCAAGTAAACAGACAATCCTAAAACGTGGAGACAATCCTAAAATGTGGAGACAATCCTAAAGTGTGGAGACAATCCTAAAATGTGGAGACAATCCTAAAATGTGGAGACAATCCTAAAATGTGGAGACAATCCTAAAATGTGGAGACAATCCTAAAGTGTGGAGACAATCCTAAAGTGTGGAGACAATCTTAAAGTGTGGAGACAATCCTAAAGTGTGGAGACAATCCTAAAATGTGGAGACAATCCTGAGACAATCCTAAAGTGTGGCTTAACACCAATTTATAATCTATGGCATAACACCAAACTGATAAATAATCCAAAAGTATGGCTTACTACATAACTGATTTATAATCCATAACTATGGCATAACACCAAACTGATAAATAATCCATAAGTATGGCTTTATACATAACTGATTTATAATCCATAACTATGACATAGCACCAAACTAATAAATAATCCATAAGTATGGCCTAATACATAACTGATTTATAATCCATAACTATGACATAGCACCAAACTAGTAAATAATCCATAAGTATGACATAATACCAAACTGATAAATAAGCCATAAATATGGCTTAACACCAAAGTTATGGATTATTTATCAGTTTGGTGTTATGTCATATTTATGAACCATTTCTCAGTTTGGTTTTATGTCATATTTATGGATTTTTTATCAGTTTGGTGTTATGTCATATTTATGAACCATTTATCAGTTTGGTGTTATGTCATAGTTATGGACCATTTCTCAGTTTGGTGTTATGTCACAGTTATGGATTATTGATCAGTTTGGTGTTATGTCATATTTATGAACCATTTATCAGTTCGGTGTTATGTCATATTTATGAACCATTTCTCAGTTTTGTGTTATGTCATAGTTATAGATTATTACGAGGTTTTGTGTTATGTCATAGTTATGGATTATTTATCAGTTTTGTGTTGTGTCAGTTATGGATTATTTATCAGTTTTGTGTTATGTCATAGTTATGGATTATTATGCGGTTTTGTGTTATGTCATAGTTATGAACCATTTCTCAGTTTTGTGTTATGTCATTTTTATGGATTATAAATCAGTTAACTTCAAACTGATTAATAATCCTGTAGTATGACCTACCACAAAACTCTTAATCCCTCTTACTAAGGGCAGTTTGAAGAGAAGCAATGCGGCCTTTACTTAGCACTGGAGGAAAACACTTGGTTGTGTTAGTGTCACTTATTGTTGGAATACACTGCCGTGATATCAAATACTTTTAAGCAAGGCATAATACACCAATCAACCAAACTCTTAATCTGAAAATGTGACATGTCAAGGAAACCATGAATTAGTCAGGTGTTAAGCCAGTATTAGTCAGGTGTTAAGCCAGTATTAGTCAGGTGTTAAGCCAGTATTAGTCAGGTGTTAAGCCAAACACACAATCCTTATGTGTGGTATGATTTACAAGCAGACAGAAAATTGTTTAATATTGTGTAATGCCAAACAGACAATCATCCACACAATGACATTGAACCAAGCAGACAGACAAGCATCCACACAATGACATTGAGCCAAGCAGACAGACAATCATCCACACAATGACATTGAGCCAAACAGACAGACAATCATCCACACAATGACATTGAGCCAAGAAGACAGATACATTGATTTCATATAACTTGTGCCAATAAGTGTGCCAATTAGAAAGTACATACAATGATGTGAGAACTGATTTGGTTTAGATACAGGAGCGTCTTCAGGTAGCCCGGAGAGAAGCCGCCATCTTTGAAGAAGATGAATATGTGGAAGAAGAGGAAAAGGCAGATGAATTTCCAGGTGAGACAAATACTCCATATAGTGCGAATGAATTTCCAGGTGAAACAAATACTCCATATACCGCGAATGAATTTCCAGGTGAGACAAATACTCTATATACTTCCGTTGAATTTCCAGGTGAGACAAATACTCTATATACTACGGATGAATTTCCAGGTGAGATAAATACTCTATATACTGCGGATGAATTTCCAAGTGAGATAAATACTCTATATACTGCGGATGAATTTCCAGGTGAGATAAATACTCTATATACTGCGGATGAATTTCCAGGTGAAATAAATACTCTATATACTGTGGATGAATTTCCAGGTGAGACAAATACTCTATATACTGCAGATGAATTTCCAGGTGAGACAAATACTCTATATACTGTGGATGAATTTCCAGGTGAGACAAATACTCCATATACTGCGGATGAATTTCCAGGTGAGATAAATACTCCATATACTGCGAATGAATTTCCAGGTGAGACAAATACTCTATATACTGCGGATGAATTTCCAGGTGAGACAAATAAACTATATACAGCGGATGAATTTCCAGGTGAGACAAATACTCTATATACTGTGGATGAATTTCCAGGTGAGACAAATACTCTATATACTGCGGATGAATTTCCAGGTGAGACAAATACTCTATATACTGTGGATGAATTTCCAGGTGAGACAAATACTCTATTTACAACAATAAGACATTGTGTGAATTGTAGGTTAATCAAGGGGAATGGTAGCAATTACACTTACCAGCGAAAATAAAGGCTATAAAATACAAGTGAATTGAACTATTAAGGTATATGTAAGAGAGTTTAAAAGCCCTTGGCATCTGGCATGTCGATGTGCATTGTCTATTTGTCTGCGAGTTAAAAATTGGAGAACAACAAATTGCATCATAAATGAAAAATAAATGTTGTTCTATATGTGTTTTAGCTTTGACCAGTGAAATGGAAGATAGGATTGACTCTGCCTTGGTACCTACTCCACAAATGGAAATTCTCTGTACAGCTTTCAAAATAGAAATAAGGAGAAAGGATATGAATACATTAGAAGGCTTGAATTGGTTAAACGATGAGGTAAATTATGAATACATTAGACGGGTTACACTGGTTAAAAAATGAGGTAAATTATGAATACATTAGATGGGTTACATTGGTTAAACGATGAGGTAAATTATGTATACATTAGATGGGTTACATTGGTTAAACGATGAGGTAAATTATGAATACATTAGATGGGTTACATTGGTTAAACGATGAGATAAATTATGTATACATTAGATGGCTTACATTGGTTAAATGATGAGGTAAATTATGAATACATTAGATGGGTTACATTGGTTAAATGATGAGGTAAATTATGAATACATTAGATGGGTTACATTGGTTAAACGATGAGGTAAATTATGAATACATTAGATGGGTTACATTGGTTACAATGGTTAACACCTCCATGCTCCGGGAAATTCTGATTAATATCATGCTGATTCAATGAACTTTGGGGTTCTTGTTAAATATTGTATTAAATCTCAAGACTGAAAATGGTGATATTGTTTTTCATTTTGACAACTGTACTCCCATCTAATATAGTGTTAATGATGTTACCTAGTGTTGTAATAAAACTCCTTACATGACAAATATATATTCACAAGAGTTACATCTGCCTCTAGCTAAGCCTGTGATAATATATTCTCATTTGGCTGAAAAGCACATAAGTTTTGCTGACATTTGATTGAGATGATCATCAGTTGATAAATGTTTTAATTGGGTTCAATTGTTTATACGATGAAGTGTGTTATGGGTGTGTTAGCTGGGTGAATTGGTTATATGAGTAGGTAAACTATATATTAGATTAATCTTATTTTGTTTAATAAAGCTAACAGTAAATGTTTGAAACTATACTTTTGGAATGTTTTTTTTCAGGTGATCAATTTTTATTTATCCATGTTAGTGGAAAGAGGAAATAACGAAAACTTCCCGAGTGTCTACACTTTTAATACGTTTTTCTACCCCAAACTGTTGAATTCTGGATATTCCTCAATCAGACGCTGGACCAGACGTGTGGATATCTTTAGTCATGACATCTTACTCATTCCCATCCACTTAGGAATGCACTGGTGTTTAGCTGTAAGTTCCCATCCACTTAGGAATGCACTGGTGTTTAGCTGTAATTTCCCATCCACTTAGGAATGCACTGGTGTTTTGTTGTAAGTTCCCTTTCCTTAAGAATGCACTGGTGTTTAGCTGTAAGTTCCCTTGGATCCACTTAAGAATGCACTGGTGTTTAGCTGTAAGTTCCCATTCACTTTAAGAATGCACTGGTGTTTAGCTGTAAGTTCCCATTCACTTTTAGAATGCACTGGTGTTTTGTTGTAAGTTCCCTTCCCTTAAGAATGCACTGGTGTTTAGCTGTAAGTTCCCCTCCACTAAATAATGCACTGGTGTTTTGCTGTAAGTTCCCCTCCACTAAATAATGCACTGGTGTTTTGCGTTAAGTTCCCCTCCACTTAAGAATGCACTGGTGTTAAGCTGTAAGTCCAGATCCAGTAAAACAAACACTGGTGTTTAGCTGTAAGTTCCCATCCACAAACGAATGTACTGGTGTTTAGCTGTAAGTCCACATCCACTAAAGAATGCACTGGTGTTAAGCTGTAAGTTCCCTTGGATCCACTTAAGAATGCTCTGGTGTTAAGCTGTAAGTTCCCTTCCACTTAGGAATGCAGTGGTGTTTAGCTGTAAGTTCCCTTGGATCCACTTAACAATGCACCGGTGTTTAGCTGTAAGTTCCCTTCCACTTAATAATGCACTGGTGTCCACTTAAGAATGCACTGGTGTTAAGCTGTATGTTCCCTTGGATTCACTTAAGAATGCACTGGTGTTTAGCTGTATGTTCCCTTCCACTTAAGAATGCACTGGTGTCCACTTAAGAATGCACTGGTATTTAGCTGTAAGTTCCCTTGGATCCACTTAAGAATACACTGGTGATTAGCTGTAAGTTCCCTTGGATCCACTTAAGACTACACTGGTGTTTAGCTGTAAGTTCCCTTGGATCCACTTAAGAATGCTCTGGTATTTAGCTGTAAGTTCCCTCCCACTTAAGAGTGCTCTGGTATTTAGCTGTAAGTTCCCTTGGATCCACTTAAGAGTGCTGTGGTATTTACCTGTAAGTTCCCTTCCTCTTAAGAATGCCCTGGTATTTAGCTGTAAGTTCCCTTGGATTCACTTAAGAATACACTGGTGTTTAGCTGTGAGTTCCCTCCCACTTAAGAATGCTTTGGTATTTAGCTGTAAGTTCCCTTGGATTCACTTAAGAATGCACTGCTGATTAGCTGTAAGTTCCCTCCCACTTAAGAATGCTCTGGTATTTAGCTGTAAGTTCCCTTGGATCCACTTAAGAGTGCTCTGGTATTTAGCTGTAAGTTCCCTTGGATCCACTTAAGAGTGCTCTGGTATTTACCTGTAAGTTCCCTTCCACTTAAGAATGCACTGGTATTTAGCTGTAAGTTCCCTTGGATCCACTCAAGAGTGCTCTGGTGTAAAGCTGTAAGTTCACTTCCATTTAGGATCCACTTAAGAATGCTCTGGTATTTCGCTGTAACTTCCCTTCCCCTTAAGGGTGCTGTGGTATTTCGCTGTAACTTCCCTCCCCCTTAAGAGTGCTCTGGTATTTCGTTGTAATTTCCCCTTCACTAAAGAATAAACTGGTATTTAGCTGTAAATTCCCCTCCACTAAAGAATGCACTGGTATTTCGCTGTAATTTCCCCTCCACTTAAGTATGCACTGGTATTTCGCTGTAAGTTCCCAGTAGTAACCTGAAGTGGGCTGTGGAAGTAGAGACTTTGTGGTAAATGGAAGATTACAATAAAATCTTTTTCAGGCGCCTATAAATAATAGCCAACTGGTATTTAACTTCATACATAAAATAGTATGCTAGACAAAAAGTTATTCCTGTAACACCACCTCTGTGGCCTACTTTATATAATAATACGTGTATTGTGGAGAAATGTCCTCCAGCCAGGGCAGTTTTCTGTAGCACAGAGGATAACTGCTTTTGAATTCTATCTCATCCCCCATATATATATATAGATATAACATGGATAGTGGAAAAAAATTACTGTTGTCTAACAAGTTCATTTATTTTAAGAAAAGGAATAAAATTACTGTTAGATTTCTAATGGCTGAACTTGACAAAAACTTTGCCTTAAACAGGAAATCTGATGCCAAACATTTAAATAGTTTCTGTATGCATGTATATTTATATATAAACAATTCAATTGCAGACAATTGACTTTGAGAAGAAAGGAATATTTTATTATGACTCTATGGGTGGCAGCAATATCCAATGTCTGAACGTACTGAAGTAAGTAAATGTTATTAAGGATTGGTGTATTAACTATTCTTGTATGGCAGAGGACACAGCTTAGTGGTTTGTGTGTTGGCCTACTGAGCCCACTCTGATATACCATCTACAAATTTGAGTTCGCCTCTCGACCATCGGGTGTATCGCTTAGTGACATGATGTGGTGAGGGCAGAGTTTTTTTTTAGGTTACTCTGTTTTTGTCCACCACTACTATAGTAGTGGGGGACTTAGAAATGCTCCTCAGTGTCCGTCCTTTTGTCAGTCCGTTCCACTTCCATCCATCTGTCCGTCACCAATGCTTGTGAACACGCTCGCTTGAAAACAAATTCACAGATTTTGTCAGTCCGTTCCACTTCCATCCATCTGCCTGTCACAAATGCTTGTGAACACGCTCGCTTGAAAACAAATTCACAGATTTCGTCAGTCCGTTCCACTTCAATCCATCTGTCCATCACCAATGCTTGTGAACACGCTCGCTTGAAAACAAAGTCACAGATTAACTTCAAATAAGTGGAGCATAAATTCCTGGATAAACTTCAATCTTGGTATGTAGCTTCCTCTTGTTAAGACGGTAGATGGGATTACATTTCACCAAATTCGGTAAACAAAATGGCCATTAATACATTATGTTAGAATATTCATGCCTTTAGGTGTTGTGAACACAATAAGTAGAGAATAAATTCACGGATTAACTTTAAACTTTAGCTTCCTGCTTTAATGACAATGGATCATACTGAATTTCACCAAGTTCCGTAAAACAAGATGGCTGCCATAGCATAATTTACAATATTCATTACTATAACTCTGTAACAAATTCACAGATTAACGTGAAACTTGTAATATGGTCTCATCTTAATAAGACAACAGATGGGATTGAATTTCATCAAATTCTGTAAAAAAAATGGGCGTCAATGCATAATTTTACCATCTTCACGCCAAACTTGTGATATGATTTCCCAGTGTTAAGCCAATGGATGGGTTCAAATTCTGTGCTTCTACAATCTGTAGGGTTTGGGAACATAACAAGGGGTGTTTTTACAATCTGTAGGGTTTGGGAACATAACAGAGGGTGTTTCTACAATCTGTAGGGGTTGGGAACATAACCCGGGTTGTTTCTACAATCTGTAGGGTTTGGGAACATAACAAGGAGTGTTTCTACAATCTGTAGGGTTTGGGAACATAACAAAGGATGTTTCCGAAATCTGTAGGGTTTGGGAACATAACAAGAGGGGATTCTACAATCTGTAGGGTTTGGGAACATAACAAGGGGTGTTTCTACAATTTGTAGGGTTTAGGAACATAACAAGGGGTGTTTCTACAATCTGTAGGGTTTGGGAACATAAGAGGTGTTTCTACAATCTGTAGGGTTTGGGAACATAACAAAGGGTGTTTCTACAATCTGTAGGGTTTGGGAACATAACAAGAGGTGATTCTACAATCTGTACGGTTTGGGAACATAACAAGGGGTGATTCTACAATCTGTAGGGTTTGGGAACATAAAAAGGGGTGTTTCTACAATTTGTATGGCTTGGGAACATAACAAGGGGTGTTTCTACAATCTGTAGGGTTTGGGAACATAACAAGGGGTGATTCTACAATCTGTAGGGTTTGGGAACATAACAAGGGGTGTTTCTACAATCTGTACGGTTTGGGAACATAACAAGGGGTGTTTCTTCAATTATTTGGTTCCAGAAAAATTATGGGCACCCACACTATTATGTGCCCAATTAATGTTGACCTTCCCATTTTCCTGGAATCTGTTAAAATCAAGAGAAATAGGGGATAGAGAAGTGTGTCAAGTGTCTGCGTGAATTTGGGATGTAAAACTTGGACAAATTCTCTAGAAACTGATAACTTGAATATACTTTAAGCTACTGTCACCTGAAGTAGTTTGCTGTGGTAATAAATGTGTGTCAATTGTGTAACAATGATCTATAATTTATTCCCCAGGCAATATTTGGGTGAGGAGAGTTTAGATAAACAAAAGAAGACATTTGATCTGAGTGGATGGGTGTTTGAAATTGTCAAGGTGAGTAAACTTGTGAATCAACCTACATTTGTCTCATTCAACCTATTGTTTAAAAATGCAATGGTATTGGGGTGAAAACTCTCTTAGTATCTTCTACAGAGAATTATTCTATGGAGGCTGAAATGCTTGGGAGTTATTTGGACAGAATGCCATATTATCGATCCATAATGGGCTGAAATCAAGTCAGTGTCGACCCTCAGGTGTATGAGTGAGTCACACGGTTTGACTGGCAGTCACAGGGATGGTTTCTATGAGGTTTCCTCTCAACCAGTTTGTCCTCCAGTACTATGGTAGGGGGGAACTTAGAAATGCTATTTGGCATCCATCGGTCCTTCTGTCCATCCATCATTAGTTAACAAAATTTCCTCCTGGTTTTTCAACATAATGAGGCATGGAAGTGAATTGAATTTCACCAAGTTAGGAAAAACAAGATAGCCGCCATTTCATTATTTTTCAATATCCATGACTATATATGTTTTGAACACCATAACTCCGTAACAAAATCCCTGATTCACTTGGATTATACTTTTTACAGCCATTTTCACAGAGAAAATGTAGATCAGTGTCCGGACCATAACTCAGTTACTTTGTAGCATGCCACTTAAACACATATCATTCTTCTCTATATGCTGATGTGCAACATGAAACTTTTTCTACTAATTTATGCAAATTTCTACCTAAATTATGCAAATGAGCTGTCTGTCCTCCAACACATCTTGTCCGGACCATAGTTCAGTTACTATTCAACATATTACTTTGAAACTTTCCAAGAACATTATTCACAATATGGACATGTGCAACGTAAAACTTTTTCAGCAAATTTATGCACATTTTGACCTAAATGATGAAAATTAGACGTCTGTCGTCCAACATATCTTGTCCAGACCATAACTCAGTTACTATTCATCATATGACTTTGAAACTGTCTTAAAACATTATTCACAATATGAACATGTGCAACATGAAAATTATGCAATTAGCTGTTGTCCAACACATCTTGTCCAGACCATAGTTCAGTTACTATTCAACACTTTGAAACTTTCGTAGAACATTATTCACAATAT
>JAVFBW010187975.1:0-10409 GCA_034783835.1 Mopalia ciliata
AGATTTGTTTCAAGTCGACAATGCCGGACTCGATCAACCACAATGCACTGTGCGACATGACGTTTCGAAGTGGCGCTGAATTTTATCCACCCGGATAATATTTTCAACAAATACAAAACCGTGTACGTTTGAAGTTTGCCGCGAGACCAACCCCGCCAAAGTTTGATGGATGAGTCAGATCACCAAGATGGAAAAAAGTATTGGGGAAGCGTCCAATATCTCAGACCCAAAACTGCCTCCTGCATCTTTAACACCTGTCAAAAGTCAGTGTCCAAAGAATTAAGATTTTCAGTGATTTCCACAGCCGTGAAGAGCGGTTCTCCTTACCCTACACCATCAAAGATTGGTAATACATTTTCATCAAATGTTCTTTTTTTATTTTATTTTTTGTAATTGTGTTATTTAAATTGAATTGAAACAAATAAGAAAATCGGGACAAAGATTTACTTAAACATAAAGATGATTAAAAGTACAGTTTTGGCAATTTTCATTTTTTTTATTTTTTATGATTTTTTTTTTACAAATTTGTATCAGTTAATATTATGGTATGGAAGGAAAGAAAAAATTGGATTATTGAATCACCCTCAATGTGCAATTGGAGTAGTGAACCCCCTTCAATGTACCATTGGAGTAGTGAACCATCCCCAATGTGCCATTGGAGTAGTGAACCATCTTCAGTCTGCCATTGGAGTAGTGAACCACCTTCAATGTGCCATTGGAGTAGTGAACCACCTTAAGTGTGACATTGGAGTAGTGAACCACCTTCAGTGTGACATTGGAGTAGTGAACAACCTTCATTGCGCCATTGGAGTAGTGAACCAACTCAAATTGGCTATTGGAGTAGTGAACCTCCATCCATGGGCCATTGGAGTAGTGAACCACCTGCATTGTGCCATTGGAGTAGTTAACCACCTTCAATGTGCCATTGGAATAGTGAACCACCTTCAGTGTGACATTGGGGTAGTGAACCACCTTCAGTGTACCATTGGAGTAGTGAACCACCTTCAGTGTACCATTGGAGTAGTGAACCTCCTTCAGTGTACCATTGGAGTAGTGAACCTCCTTCCATGGGTCATTGGAGTATTGAACCACCTTCAGTGTACAATTAGAGTAGTGAACCACCTTCAGTGTACCATTGGAGTAGTGAACCACCTGCCTTGGGACATTGGAGTAGTGAACCACCTTGACTGTGCCATTGGATTAGTGAACCACCTTCAGTGTTACATTGGAGTAGTGTACCACCTTTAGTGTACCATTGGAGTAGTGAACCTTCATTAGTGTACAATTGGAGTAGTGAACCACCTTCAGTGTACCATTGGAGGAGTGAACCACCTTTATTGTACCATTGGAGTAGTAAACCACCTTCAGTGTACAATTGGAATAGCGAACCACCTTCAATGTACCATTGGAGTAGTGAACCACCTTCAGTGTACCATTGGAGAAGTGAACCACCTTAAGTGTACCATTGGAGTAGTGAACCACCTTCAGTGTACCATTGGAGTAGTGAACCTCCTTCCATAGACCATTGGAGTAGTGAACCACCTTCAGTGAACAATTGGAGTAGTGAACTCCCTTCAATGTACCATTGGAGTAGTGAACTCCCTTCAATGTACCATTGGAGTAGTGAACCACCTTCACTGGGCCATCGGAGTAGTGAGCCACCTTCAATGTACCATACCAGGAACTAATTTGATGGAGGCAGATTACATAACAAGGACACTGACAGGTGAAACTGGTTTAAAAAGGCTCAGACATCATGTTTGGGAGAGTATATGTTTAAATCAACTGTCATAACAAACATTAATTTCGAAAATGACAACGCTTCAAATGGGAAAAAGTGAGAGGAAAAACGAGTAACATAATACCAGCTATGGATGAGCAAACATAATTGTATTTGAATAACAAACACAACCCCTGTAATAACTTTTTTCATATATTATTTTTCAACAGGCTGAAAACAATAGTGCATTTAAACTCAGAAGTTTGAAATCCCGTGCGATTCCTTCAACACATTATAATCATTTAACGAGAATCAATTTATCACTGTACAGCACAATGCAAATGTCAAATAAAAGGAATGTTTAACGGATAAATTTGTTTGTTTGGTTGACGCTTAACGCCATACTAGAAGGTATATTGCGGAATTCAGTCAAATGGAGGACTGTAACCAACCCGGATATCATTCACAATCTACACATTTTTATATTGTCCCTTATTATATAGATCCAGGGTCACAGAAACGAACTTCAGTCTCCGCTTCATAATTTGAATTGTTTGTTTGATTGGGGTTTAACGCCGTATTTAATGTTATCTCACACACATAACGGCGTGGCCGAACAATAAAAAAAGGAAACCACTCTGGCAACATTTGGGAACAAACAAAGACAAGACCTGACAATCACAGGACGTAGTACAAAGACATCGCGAACAGATCGGTTTTAGGTTGCCCTTTAGTTCGGTACCAGGGCAGCCTAAAGCTCCCTGCCAACCTTCCGCAGACATAATTTGAATACATAAAACAAAACAGGTATACTTCTTAACAAGGAAGTTCTTATTAAACAACAGACGTTCACCTATGTACAACTATATATATATATCTGTGTTACACTGTGAACGAAAAGCCCTAATCAACCAATCACCTATGTATCACTATCTGTGATACACGATGACCAAAAACAAACATTTATAATTCAGTATTTTGACAGCCTTTTCCAATATAAATAAAATTTTCATTTTATTTCCTTTTCACAAATCAGTATTCAGAACAAAAAAGTTGTAACAGAGTACTTTATGTTATAGTGTCACATACGTTAATCTAATTTCTATTGTATATTTTAACTACAAATCCTGCGACCTGTATATTTGTACAACAAAAATTTGGCAATTGTAGCAATGTAACAGTTTTAACAGTATCATCAGGGGCTTCGTTGTGTTGGGATAACACATGCTCAGTTTGAATAGATTCCTGTTCATAGAAGTGTGCAGGGTGAGGACCGTCGATCCCACGACAGACTGTGTGGAACACCAAATCACCAGCAGTAAATAACGGCCACCTAGACCACCAGACAACCAGTTTTATTTATTATTTTGACTATTATTTTATTATTTACTTAAAATAGAAATTTATTGTTGAAGGCATATTGGTGGATGTCACAACGTACGACTGTTGTTTTAAACTATTCCTGTTGACAAGGCTTTTTGTTCACCCTATATCTTATCTCCCGGACTCAAAAAGGGTGTTAATGACATACGGCTGAAGCAGTCCAGTTGGTGGAGTATTCTAGGTGGCCGACATTTACTAGGTGGAACCACAATCTCTTCAAAACTAAGAAAGTGTAATCCCAAAATAACGAAAACACTGTCGTTCTAGCACAACAGTGAACTAAACTCAACCGTTCTTAACACGATCGACTGCAGGTTGAACCTCTATTCCTTTAGCCTTTAATAAATACGTCATAAATGACTTCGATTTTAAAGCAATATTTTCAAAGTCACACAAAATATCTTTTACACAATAGCTTGAAAAAATAAAATAACCTTTACACATTCCCATCAGAACATCTCTACAGATGGAAATTGACAATAATGTTCGTATCTGCCATCACATACATGAAAGTTAGCTTTGAGCCATGGCATCAACAGTATTAACATATCAAGGATTTGTCGAGTTGCATGAAATTTACTGTAATACAACAATATGTGACCGGTTGAAATAAAAACGTGATAACTAAAGTTGTCAAACTCTAACAATGTTTTGTGACCTTTTACCCGTCCCAAATCTTGAGCCACCTTCAAAAGGACTGTGAAGACTCATACCTTCTACATTTGGTAGGAGTGTCTGTAATAAACGTATACAGGTCCCTTTTTACGCCAAGTTATATCCCTTTGTTTGATCGGGTTTTTTTTGCGCCGAACTTAATATTTACTCACATGGCGGCATGTCAACACAATGAAAGAAAGAAACTATCTTCAACTCCATTGGAAACAAAGACGGGACAAACACAAGACGAAGTACAAAAGGATCACATTATAGATCAGCTTTATGTTGCCTCTTAGCTCCAAGAGCATCAAATTAACAGAAGGCTGACTGCATGCCAACCGACCGACCGACCAAATTGCGCCCAATGTAATTTCTTTCCACCCGAACTTGATACATGTTTGTCGCGCCTGTGAAACGCACAAGCAGACTGTGATATTGCCGTTACAAACATTGATTGGATACAATACAAGCACAAAAAACAAAACATTGTGTAATAAAATTGTTGTGAATATACAGTACAGTGCCACATTGAAAAAAATATCGGACGCTAAAATCCATACAATTGGCTCACTGCATTACGTTCAGCCAAGGATATTTTTAGTCGTATGTCATATTGTAAAATGACATATAGAAAAAACAGCGTCGGCTCGATCGTTTCGCCCGTTTGTCCAGAGAAAACCGGAACCGTAACTCTGAAAGCTGTCACCAACCAATGTTGTAAAATTATGAATTCAACACTGACAGTTCAGTCGGGGATATGACAGGAATTGATGGAGTAGGTTGGGTATATGAAATTTTGATCACAGACGATGTAATGGATCGAGTTTCTACATACAGCTTCAAAGTACAAAGGAAAAAACAATACAATCAGGAATAGATTTGATAGGTAGTCAAGTTAGTATAGTAAGTCGATAGGGTTGTTGATGAATGAATGATTTGAGAGAACCGGGTGGACGGAAGGAATGAAATACTGAAATTAAATATGTGTCGTGAGAACCGTTACTTGAACAAAATGTATGATTAATTTATCCAGTGTTCTTATTTCTTTCTAAAGTAATCAAAAAAGACATGTTTTATAATTTTAATATATGTGTGATTCGGATTTAACGTTCTACTCAAAGTACTTTCGCTTATTTGACAACCGATTGTCCACTTTACAGTCTGCATAACTTAAATACGGTGAGAAAATTGGAGGAAACCTTATAAAGCCATCTCAGCGATATAATACCCGAACCACCTGATGTGGCTGTCTTATATACCGGAGTTCGACAAGGGGTCGAACGTGTGAGTATTACATCGATGCAGGATCAGGAGTCGGATACGCTAGCCACTAAACCACGGCTACGCATTGTATGTCAAAAAAGAAACAATTCAATAATTCTAACTAACCTCCATAACAGTTAGGGAGATAGTATTTCAACATGGAAACTTCCTGACTGGTTGAGAGAGGGCTACTTCAAAAATGCCGTCTGTAGAGTATAATATAGGATGTACAAATTTTAGGTTGCTTGGAAAATATGCCATAGCTTAATTCCAAGAATCTAAAAGTGAAAGCGGCAGTTTGTTCGGGAAGTACAATATAGGACACAAAAATTGAAAATATATTTTAGTTGCAATGCATTATTGGCCGAACTTAAGATATGTTCTACCCAGTCACAACAAAATAAGTATGCTTGTTTGTTTGTTGAGCGCCGTACTTAATGTCGCTCTCCTATGACAGGGTACCAGATCAATGGATGAGTATGCATACGATAAACCACCATCAACGCCAATGGCAACAAATGAAGACAGGACAACCAAATGATGTAATACAGACAAGACAAACAGATCGGCTTCATGTTGCCCCTTAGCATAGGGAAAAAAATTCCATACAGAGTGTTTGCAATAATAATTAAAGCCTAAAATCGAAAAAAATGAATGATACCAGTTTCTACAAGCAAACAAAAAAATCAAAATAGAATTATAGACATTTACAAATTGAAAGTAATTAGATTCCATTAACAAGAACGTGACAAAAACATTACCCTCTCAGAGCATTTATATAACATGGACAACAAAAATGGGGTAAACAAGTACACAATTAAGGTTTAACCTATAAATGGGGTAAATATTTGTGATCGTATATATTTAAGTCTTAAACCTATAAATACGATTCCCTTAACGTAAAACATTTAACCCTAATAAAGCTTTGGCAAAAACTCTCAAAACCGTGAAGGATATTTAAGACAAAATTCACAACCATGTGACTCACCTGGAATGGAAGCTTCGGACTTTAAATATTAATATAATTGCAACAATTCTTAGAAACAGACAAATAGGACAGGCAATAATCTTAAAAACAAATTAGGCCTAATTAGACATGTAACAATCTTTGAAACAGACGAATTAGACAGGCAACAATCTTAGGAACAGACAAATTTGATAGGCAACAATCTTAGAAACAGACGAATTGTATTAGACAATTAACAGTCTTTGAAACAGACAAATTAGACAGGCAACAATCTTAGAAACACACAAATTACATGGTTTTGCCTTAAACTGCATTACAAGGATGATTAGCATGTATCCAAAGCACAATCACAGATCTTCTAAACTCTACAAACTTTTGACATACTATCAATACTTTCACTAATCATCGACTTTACAAATCTTTTTTTTGTAGCATCCGAAAAATAATGCAGTTTCTCGAGGGTTGCTAGATCAGGGTTTACTTTTAAACAACCAATTAAAATCCTCTTTTTGCCGTTTCTTGTCAAAATCATAAACCGGGCTTTAGTTGGTTGCTTAGAAAGTTGTTTTCCAGACAGCCAGTTAAACGACAGTGGTGGTAAATAGGACATAAACAACAGCTGCCTGAAAACCCCAAACGGCATAACTTAATTGACTTTCTTGGCAGTGGCCCTGTTTCGGCCACTCAGTAAAACCACCGCATATTGTCAGCAGATAGAGGCATATTAGCGAACATACACGATTAAATAAGTCCTGAAGAAAAACACAAACAGCAACATTTTTTGTGCGAACAGAAGCACCAAAAGGACACCTCAAAACGGGTCCAGTTTATCTATTCAAGACAAGCAGGACATTATCTAACAAAGGGGGACATAGCTGAAACAGTTTCAAACATCAACAATTAGAGGAACATTTCTGGTTATAAGTATCTAATAATCACATGTTCTATTTCCACACTGTTGCAAGACAATTCTGTTGATATTGGGTAGTCGTCCACTGTGTACCGAGAAAATTCCTAGTCAAGTGGATAACACTATAATCTGAGCCAAGTAGAGAACTACGAATCTGTGGAAGTCATGAACTACCAGACCTGTAAATACTGTTGTTTACGAACACTATCTGATCATTCTTTACATCATTGCTATTTATTTCAGAGGAAGTTGGAGAGAGTTTGTCGATATGTTCACCAATCATCCCATTTGTGGATATTGCCTTTTTCCGTCGAGCTGCCGGCTTTGGGCGTGCTCTAGTGTTAACGGGATCTGTTGAATTCGTCACAGGAGGTGTATCTGTAAGCGATTTACCGTTGCTCTGATTCGCATCGGGAATTTGTGTAAAGTTACGTTGCTCTTTGGTAGGCGTCACGTGATCTAAAATGTCAGGGGTTATGTAGGTGTAATGTGATGGCTCCTCATTTTTATATGGATTTGATGGAGGGCTAATTCTTATTCCAGAGTCCCATGGTGCCGAGTACCCAGCAGTAGAGAGCTCAGGGGTAGCGTACACTGGGACTGTATTGGGAATCGGTGGAGCTGGTGGGAGAACCGGTCTGGGTTTGAATGTGTTGTTACCCTTACGAATGTCATTTACAGGAGGCGTGTTTCCACCTGACAATATAAACGGATCCACTACACCTTCTCTAATATCCATCATCTGCTGACTGGATTTTCTTTGCAAATCCCGATTCCTGCAAAAGGAATGGATGGAATGTCAAAGCAAGGATATGTATTACATGTAGTTATCGGATATAAATATTGAAGATTGCATAATAAGGTAATATGAAATAATAATTTTAGTCCGTTTCGATTTTCGTTTCTAATTTTTGTAAAAAAAAAAAAACTAAAACTCCCATATAATTATATTCAATACTTATTTATGATATATAATTATTAACATGTGTATACTCTATTTAATATTTCCTTCATTGTGACAATTTCGAACTACAATTGTATATCACATCTTCAAAATAGACAATGCACAATGAACCAACGGAGGTACCAGTTGTGATACAAATATACCACGAACATTTGGAGAAAATTTTTAAAATGGAAAGTCAGTCTTAAAATTCAACAAACGGCTTTATCAGTTTTTTTTATTGAAGTTTTAGAAATTCTAAACGAAATTACACTTTGATGTTAAAACATGCAGCGTTTAATTTTATGCTAAATGTTTATGTTCATATAATATTCTGTGTTGCCAGGGAAAATTACAGACATACATGTATTTAGATGAAATGGCATGTGTTATGCTTCAGGAGAATAATCCACAACCAAGAGGAGATCTCAACACAAGGAGACAATAATGGTCAAATGATATAACAGAAACAAATGAGTTTTCCTAGTTAGAGACAACGTCATATGATGTGCCATAGGTTCTTATCATATCGTTAAGTTTAATACGTAAAACAAAGGTTATTAAAGCAACAACAAGCTTTTTTTCTCTGATTGGGGTTAATACTGAGTTAAGGTTATTTCACTCATATGGCGTGGTGTTTGGCAAATGGGTGTAGGTAAACATCTTTGGCGATACTAGCAAACAAACCCGTTTAATTTGATTAGTGGTCACCGCTGTACTAACCCTAACAAACGAGACAGGGTGTCAGCCCAATGGATGGAAACCCCCTCACACTTTTTACAACAATCAGTACATCACAAGAACTATAAACACATCACCAAAAAGATCGGCTCCATGCTACCTTATAGCTACAAAGAGCACCAGCGCAACAGAAAACTCTTCAAAACAAACGGTTTGTTTGATTGGGGTTTAACGTCGTACCCTAGGATATTTCCATTATATGACCTATTGCCAGCCCAATGAGTGAAAGAAACCACCCTCGACACTACGGGACAAATACAGGATAACAACAGGACGCAATACAGACACCACAAACAGATCGGCTTCCTGTTCCCCTTCCACTCTGAGAGCATCAGAGCAACACTAAGCTACCGCCAACCACCCGCCAAAAAAAAAACAAACCGGGAGGAAACCTCATAAAAACCACCCCCGCCATTGCCGGAGCCACATTGTGTGTCTCACTCATATACCTGATGGTCGACAGATGGACTCGATCATGTGAACAGTAAATCGAAGTAGGATTGGTAAGCGTACTGGCTAAGCGGGTCCAATGATCTGCTGGGAAGATTGACCGGAGAGAAGGGAGGTTTTATCGGCTGCCAAATCTGTGTCCAAACACCAAACATTCTATGCTATGGAGGATTTAATTCTTGAAGATCGTCAAAAGAAAAACTTTTTCCGCGAGTTTATGAATAAATGTTTTTCAGAGGGCAAAAAAGTACGTTTTTCTCGCGGGAAGCTGTATGTGGACGGAAAACAGGTCCCTGAGTCTGCTGTTTCTTAATGGTTGTAGCCAATTGTAACTAACTATACGTTGTATAGGCTATGTGTGTTTTATTGACTGTGTGTGCGATTTTCACAGCCTACATTTTTTGTAGGGCTTATACATGTATTTCTGCAACAAGAAATTCCTTCATGTCACCAGGTTTACCAGTGGTATTGTTTGCTCTGTTTTCTCGTGCAGTTTCAAAACACACATATAACGTTTTGTGCTTTCCGTTAAATTTATTGCTTTCCTATTTTCCCGTGCTTGTTTATAACCTCCTGTAGTTACTATTCCATGTGTTGTGAGTTTACACAGTAACTATGTAATACACTCTTGCTGTCTTGGATATAAATCATATAATACGATTCACGAGATTAAAACAGACACAAACACTGTGTTAGGGTGTGACGCAACTCTTACTCATGTAAATACTCCAGCTGTGTGCCACAGACCTCTCGTGAGCATGACAGGCAATTTTCTCGTGCACCCTCTGACCACCTTATTGGATATCCAGTGCATATTGACGTCTGAGAGTCCTTACTATTATAAAAAAAATCTTGCTATTTTGTTTAAGATTTGTTAACACTGCTAAATGCTACTCTTGTGGAAGCTCGTGTATCTCGTCTAAGCGAGCTATGAAAACAATGCATTCATTGAATTTGAAGTGTCTTTTTATCTCTGTTCTATACTTGTGTTCTATATTATTATGTCCCTTTCTTGCCCACAAACTGTATATCGTTGCTCAGGTCAAACTATCAAACCGAAAATAATGCACAATGTCAGCAATAACTATGGATAACAACAACGAATTAAATGAGGCTGTTCCATTCTCTGGACTGACCTACTTGCCTTTCTATTATACTAACCATATCCCGTTATCGCCCAACACAACAACTTCCTATGTTAAATCTACTAACTTTCAACAGATCAACGATATTTGTTTCAATCGAATAGAATTAAGCGATATTACCGACAGTAGAGTTCCAATCGATGACAATGAATATGAAATGAACCACTGGTCGAATACTGACTCACATCAGTCTAATTATTATACAGAATCTAGTTTTCTACATTTAAATT
>JAVFBW010187986.1:0-10409 GCA_034783835.1 Mopalia ciliata
TTTTAGAGTCCTCTGCCTCCAGCTCAAATCAATAATGGCTTCCTATATCCTGGCACATTCAAATATGACAGCAGTGCTGTGATTAATCAAGTGCAATGAATGATAACGACAGAGACAAATCTAAAAAAGAAACATTCTTTTATGTTTTATAATGTACCAATGCATAAGAATGAGTAAAAATTACATTGCATCTAACTTTGTCAATGTATTAAAAGCATATTTGATGTCCAGTTTTTTGGGAATTTAAAATAATTTACATTTTGACTCCAATTTCAGTGATAATGGTGAAGACAAAAGTCTAGTAATCTTTTAATTTTTTTTATTTTCAAAGCTTTATGACAGCTTATGACAGTTTTAAGTGTTTAAAAAGAACTATATCATAAAAATCAATCATGATTTTTTGCAAAAATAAAGTTTAAAAGTACTCAAAAAAGATTAAACAGGCTAAAAAATGTCTTTATCGTTTATTGTACATTTTTCTGAAAATGGCCCATATACGGACTGATTAAAAAGAGGTGCAATGTCCTATAATTCAGTTTCAATGATTGTTTGTTTGATTGGTGTTTAATGTCGTACTCAAGGGTATGTCACTTATATGACGATGGATTGTCCACTTCACACTGTATACTGCCTTATTACGGTGGAAAACCGGAAGGAAACCTTGTAAAAACCACCCCCATGATTGCCGGAACACAACATGTGCCTGGCTCATATACCTGATGGTCGAAAGGCAGACTCGAACCCGTGGCAGTAAATCGAAGCATGTTCTGTTCAGGAAGCGCGCTCGCTACCACTGAGCCACGACCGCCAGTGCTAAGTAAAAACAGTCTTACTACTCTTCAAACAATCTGCCGTCAAGTTAGCCGGAGGGCTAGAATCTGTGAACTCACCTCGTATTGATGATGATGATGATGATGTGCACAGGATGAACTTGGATGAGTGTCATTCTCTCTGAGGTGTCTAAAAACAAAATACATGAATTTTAGTATTTACAAGTATAGCATTATAAACTAGGCTAGAAAAATCAGTTCAAAATCTCACTGTAATATACCAACTAGGAAACCTCATAAAAACCACAGTTCAGGAAGCGCACTCGCTTCCACTGAGCCATGGCCGCGGGCCTCGAGAGAAGGTAATCATCATTACTATGGTTAAAGGTTGTTAGCTCTCATATATATATTTCTACATGTACATATACAAGATAGAGGTTGATACATGAAATGTTCTTTGTTTTCAAGCCTAATGTAATCTTATAGACCAAAGTCTTTAAAGCTTTTTTCGTATTTATTTTATAACGAAATAAAAAATTTTAAAACTTTCCCATCACATTTACATGGCAGTCAAGGATTGAGTTCAATGCAACATACCTATACGGATCAACCTCTAGATGTTCAGCTGAATATATCACAGAATGGTAGGGAAGACTGCCATTGAGAAATCTTTTGGAAGGTTCTATGTACAGTGTAGGGGTGTTAGGTGAATGGATCTCACCACGGAAGACTCCATTTATAATTGTACCAGTCACACGGCTGTTGGGTGAACCTGAAATAAAAATTGATCAAAACGTTTGAAATTCTGCCCATTTTCGAGGATTCAGGAACAGAATGCAGAGCAGAAAACCAGAAAATATGAAATTTTAACAACTGAAATTTTGAATGTGGATATCAACTATTACCATAGGCATTTATTAGTGTGGTGGAATTATGTACTTGATGTACTTTTAAATATGGTGGAAAACTGGGACTGCCATGGCCCAGAGTCACTGCCAAAGTGTGACCTCCTCATATATCAAAGGTCGCCAAGGAAACAATGTCAGGTTTAGCGTTAACGGTTAAGTTTATGAGGTAGGTTTAGGACTAGGTTTAGTTTAGTATTAACCGTAACCAGGAACTAAAAATTCTGGTTTTGTCTTACATGACGGACATGCCCAATAAGTTGAATCATCATCATTAATGTGGCCGGTATAAGCTAGTTTAGGGTTAAGTTGATTATTAACTGTAACCCAATAAGTTGACTCACCACTGACATGGCCGGTATAAGATAGTTGAGGGTTAACTTTTGGGTTAACTTTTGTGTTAAGTTTAGGGTTAAGTTTAGGGTTAAGTTTAGGGTTAAGTTTAGGGTTAGGTTGATTATTAACTGTAACCCAGTAAGATGACTCACCACTGACATGGCCGGTATAAGATAGTTTAGGGTTAACTTTTGGGTTAGGTTTAGGGTTAGGTTGATTATTAAACGTAACCCAATAAGTTGACTCACCACTGACATGGTCGGTAGAAGCTAGTTTAGGGTTGACTTTAGGGTTAACTTTTGGGTTAAGTGAGAGGGTTAGGTTGATTATTAACCGTAACCCAATAAGTTGACTCACCACTGACATGGCCGGTAGAAGCTAGTTTAGGGTTGACTTTAGGGTTAACTTTTGGGTTAAGTGAGAGGGTTAGGTTGATTATTAAACGTAACCCAATAAGATGACTCACCACTGACATGGCCGGTATAAGCTAGTTGAGGAAGACCCCATGTCTTCTCACCACCAACATCCAGTTCATGGTTATTTTTGAACAATGAATAATCTGCTTTTAAGTTTAGATTAAAAGTTCTGAAATGAAAAGAATAACATCGCATTGTCAGTTATGCATTATTTTGTTGAAATAATTAAACTCAATTTTAATGAACATATAAAAATTTCCTCATTGATTGGGGTTTATTGTTTGTTCGTTCAAACTCATGGGTAAAATACACATATTTGAAGAAGGTTGAAGAATGTGCCCTGGCTGTAACTAACTTTTTTGTTGGGCTTTTTATCGAGTGTGCATTTAGACAGGTATCTGCTTAAGCCCATACTGGCCAGCCTCACATTGGACTGATCTAGATAAGTGAAAGACTGTGTACAGTGTATGTGATGAAAGTTTTGATTTTCAGTCAATTTTCAGTCACAAGAGGTACAATTGAACTGAGAGTTTTCCCTTTACATGTAATCTCTAGTTGTTAAATCATTTTTCACACTACTTCCAGGGGTTGAAAACTTTAAAAAATATACCTGCCCAAGGGGACAGGTCGTTAATTTTTTCTACCTGTCCCCTATCCATTTTTACCTGTCCTCTTTTTATGTGAGTAAAGTAAAATAGGGCCTACAGTCACCTAGATGCAAATTAAGGATCATATTTATCAATAATCAATGTTTGAAACTTCACACAGATGATTCATACAGCAAAGAATATTTGAACATAATCATCCTTTTTATCAACTAACACAGAATATAAAAAATATTAATTCTTTTTTTAATTACCTGTCGCTGGAGACAGGCAGATTTTATTTTCACCTGTCTCTTGTGAAAATCCACTTGTCAATGACAGGTAGACAGGCAACATTTCGACCACTGTCTTCTAGTTTCCAGGAGTTAGAGGACTGCATTAAGCATAACTTTCAAAATTTGCAAGCATTCACTTACCTTTTAAAAGCAGGAAATGACAATGTAATGATTTCTTTCGTTGACCTTGTTGACCTCAAATGCTGAGTATGCAAATTAGTTGTGTCATAGTTTAACGCCTCGTGGTGGAGAATATAATCATCAAGAGGTGATAACTCTAAAAAGAAAATCAGAAATTACATTTTCAATATTGTATATCAGCATGTCAGTCCTGAGTCAGAAAAATACTTTCATCCAATCTTCTCGTTTTCATATTTATAGCTGCTTACAACAGTTTTTCTTTTAAAATTTATTTTAGAAAAAAATAATAAAAAACAAATTTCAGTTTATAGCATAAAAAAAAGTTGCATTATGTTTTTTCACAGTCATTCACAGAAGAACTTACTGAAACATGAAATAAACTTAGTTACTTAGTGTTGTTGGGTACTAGGCCTAAATCGACAGACGTTTTTCACGTTGATTCCTTTAAAAAGAATTTACTTTCTGTTTAGTTTAGATAAAAAAAATCTCAATCTGCAAGATGTTTTGTGGTGAAGCTTTACCGTCAGTATTGCAAACGCTATATAATGACGGTATTTTTTTCAGTGATTGCACTTCCACTGAAAATCGTCAAAGCAAACAGCAAGGTCTTTTTCACTTTGGCCTATTAGCACAAAACCTAAAAAAAACTAAACAACTTTGCTAAAAAGTTTCTAAATCGGTTTAAGACATTATTAATAACTTAACTAAAAGTAATTACCGATACAACTTTATGAATGTCGCAGCAGACGAAAACACTACCTCAACTTTTTTACCTCCTTTGGCAAAAACCGAGGTGATCAACATAAGGAAAAGTTACCTTGCCTACAAATATATTATATTTATATCGCAATCGTTTGGTGATTTCCAAAGAAAAAATACGACCATACAAATACATAATAAGTTGCCCCCGCTTGACCACATTTTATAGCAAACCTAAATATTAACTAACATTTGCCGCTTCGTCGATAAATTAACCACGTAACTCTAGAATGAATGGTGAATTTTGGGGTTAATAAAAAATAATGAGGTGGTTTTCTCAGGGTTTTGTTTTTGTGTTTTTGCTTTTGTGTACATGCAAAATTCCACATGAACTTTCCAAGTTTCAGATCTACCGGGACCTAGGCTATGGCACGCCGTTTTATCACTTCTACCTTTATTCTACATAATTATGGCGAATAAGTTTTGCTTTTATTTTACATATGTACAATTCTGTTCCACACATGTGAAATTCTATTTTACTTATGTTAAAAAGATTTTCCCTAATATGTGAAATACAATTTCAGATATGTAAAATAAAAATTTATTTTACATATCTAGAATTCTTTTCAACATATGTAGGAATAAAGGTAGAAGTGATAAAACCGCTTGTCATACTCGGCGGTCGCTGATTCTATTGAACGGTTAGGGTTGACTCGGCTAGGAACCAACATGACTTATATTATGTTTTTGTTTATTAGTTCATTATAACGGACACGCTCACATCGACCAGGCGCACTTACTTCCAAATTTAACAAAACACCCATGGCTATAAGTATGAAAACAATATCCAAAATACCAACAACAAAAAAAAACAAACTTATACTTGGGGCAGTTTATAGTGTAAGCCATGATACCGGTATATCATATATCACTATTTATGTTTAGGCTACCGACCTACCGTACATAATGTTATAAACACGAAAAATCTGACTGGGGCGGGGCTTCTTTCTGTAAGGATTTCTATATAGTCTTTTGTCAATAGTTAGATTCTGTTTGACAAATAGCTAGGCCACCATATATATATATTGGCCTGTGGTTCTACAGAAAACTATTCCCTCTATTTTAACATTCCTGCTGGCAAAATGCAGGTATCGCGATCATGGGTATATCTAAAGCGAATGCAGCTGCTAACAATGTAGTGATACCGCCGAAGGGTTCTCTTCTATTTACCAAGCATTTAAGAAGGTCTAATTTCGCTAAAAATAAAGATTATCGAAATTTACGATTAGAACATCTCCAAGGGACATATGTTACATTGAATAACGAAATACACCATATAAAATGTCTTCAAGTGATAAGCATATAACGAAATACACCATATGCAATGTCTTCAAGTAACGAATACACTATATAAAATGTCTTCAAGTGACAAGCATATAACGAAATACACCATATAGAATGTCTTCAAGTAACAAGCATATAACGAAATATGCCATGAAAATGTCTTCAAGTGACATAGGAATTACGAAATATGCCATTAGAATGTCTTCAAGTGACAAATAACATAATGACATCGATAATGTTAACAAAATTTGTATTATCTGTTAACTAGCCCCGTACATGTCTGGAACTAACTGATTGCTCAATGGATTGAATAACTGACTCATTGAATGATTGATCGCTCGATTGATTGATTGACCGACCAACTGACCGTCTGAATGCTTTGGCCGTTTTCCAGGCCAAGAATAGATGATAATAAAGCCAGTAGCACACCTTAATGGACTAACAGCAGGCTCTTCATTTATTTCTCAGCTCAACATATTGTTTTTAAACACAGTCAAACGTCGAAGAAAATAGCGATACCTTTTAAAGTTTAACTTCAGCACGTGTACTATTCTACCGACAACATCAAGAAATATAAAATGTTGTAAGAGAGTGACAATGACTATTATGCAGAAGTCCATGCAATATGACACGCACTGACTGAAGAGAATATATAAGACGTATACGGATATTACTTTGTAATGTACGTATATATGATTCAAACTAGTATACTGTTGACTTATGAGTCACATTCAGTAATTCCGTATGAGTTAAAATCTCTCTCTGCGTAAGGACAATACGTTTCAAGTAGGTCAGCCATGACAGCTCGTTCCGCTAGAGTATGCGATTTTGTGTGCGCCCTATTCCCATGTGCTTTTGTCGACGAAGCAGATATAGGCCTATACTGACCTAGGGACTTTACCTTTTGGTAGATGGTTGTGAAGGAACAAAGGCGAATTGGAATTAGGTAATAAGATGGCGGGAGAACGTTGATAGCTAGTTGCTACAGAATTGTTTTGGGCTTTATGCAAGCTTTATGGTGTATTTCGTTAACAAGCGAAAAAATTGATTAGTACAGGTAAGGAGCTATAAAATTAAAGCTGTAGGTGTATGGACAGACAGTTTTCACATTGATTTCGTTGAAAAGATTTGCTCTCAGTGATGTTTTGGTGAAAAATCTCAATCAACAAGACGTTTTTTGATGAAGCTGTACCGTCAGTATTGTGCTAAGTGCTAATATAAAGACGGTACCTGGACATAGTTTCAAGCATAGGCCTAATCTTGCGGTATTTTCTTCGCGCTTGAGGAACAGTATTTTTCTAAGAAAACCCCCAAACACTTATTGACAAAGAAAAAAAAAATAAGTTATTGTCTGTTAAGAAAAAAGATTTTACATTTTTTGTGGGATTTGCCGAAAGGCACTTTCGGATCGGACTCGATCCCGTGAAGGTACATAGCATTAAGATTAGTAAGGGCACACGCTAGCCCCTAAGCCACGGTCGCGAGCATGTGGAACAATTGTGGCATGGGACGTATCGATCATTCCTGGAGCAGTTGTAAAATGTCACGGATCAATTGTTGGTGAAGCAATGGTGACATGTCACAGATCAATTGTTGGACTTTGTTTGTTTGTTTGTTTGATTGATGTTTTACGTCGTACTCAAGGGCATTTCACTTATATGACGATGGATTGTCCACTTCACACAGCCCTATTACGGTGGAAAACCGGAAGAAAACCTCGTAAAAACTACCCCCGCGATTGCCGGAGCCACAAAATGTGACTCGCTCATATACCTGATTGTGGAAAAACGGACTCGAACCCGTGAACGGTAAATCGAAGCATGTGCAGTCCGGAAGCGCACTCGCACTCACTAGCCACGGCGGCGGGCCCCGATTGTTGGTGAAACAATTTTGATATGTCACGGATCAATTGTTGGGGAAGCAATTGGGACATGTCACGGATCGAACGTCGTTCCAGCAATTGTGCCATGTCTCGGTTCAATTGTTGGGAAACAATTGTAACCTGTCAGGGATCAATTGTTGGGAAACGATTGTGACATGTCACTGATCAATTGTTGTGGAAGCAATTGCAACATTTCACAGACCGATCGTCGTTCCAGCAATTTTAACAAGTTACAGATCAATCGTCTTTTCAGCAATTGTGCCATAAATCTATAATAAATTCGCTTAGTTTGATTAAATGTGTGCATATGCAAGTGAACTGGCTTCCCGCGAACATAATTTACGATTTTGATACATATTTATACATCTATCACAGCCGAGGGTAGTGCGGATAACACAGTGACGAGAATCTCGCGAGGTTTGGTCGATTGAAAGGGGATGGTCATTGGGTGGGAATTTAAGCCTCTGGTAATCTTTCATACCATGGCCGGCTTGACGCCTTATCTAGAGATACAAAGTGACCATACATGTAATTGAGTGATTTCAAATTGTTACACAGACCGGCTAGTGTGTGTTGAATTAAATACAGACCAATAATAGTTGGTAGAATGAACTAACTAATACATATCAAACGCGATTTAAAATCGCTTCCTAGCCTCCTAAAAATGCTGAGATACAGAATTAGCCTATACCGTGTCGCTAATCAAACTCCCATGTTCCTATTTCCGCCGTGAATACGGGCTACAAAAAACTCGCAGAATGGCAAGTAACTTACATTTTTAACACACGAAAATACATGTTTACCTAATTAAAAGATTCACAATTCATAGGCAGGGGATACAAGTGTAATTACTCAGCATCCAAGTCCGATACAGAGTAATGACACGGTTTAGGGTGTTTTAACTATTTTAGTGTCATTGAGTCTCCGGAATAATTATGTCGGCGAATATGCAACTAATCCGGCTATGATGGATTGATTGTTTCTTTGATTTGGGTGAAAGGTTTAGCGTACTCAAGGGTATTGACTTTTATGATAGCGGATTGTCTTCTTCACATAGATCTATGCCTAATAACGGTGCAAAACCGAGGGGAAACCTGGTGAAAACCATCACTGCGAACTGCAAATGCCGGAGCCACAACGTGTGACTCACTCGATACAGTGTATTGGAGTAGAATTAGGAAGCGCGGACCCCCTGCTACAATGAGCCATATTCGGGTACAGAACTAACAAGCGTAGAATCGCTACAGCTGCGATATTAAGCTCTTCTTTACCAGACATATTTGTTACCATGGAAACCTGAAATTTGTTCAGAATTATCCCATTTTCAATCGGAGTTTAGTTTACCCTTTTTTTAAGTGGCATTCCACATTTTGAACTCTTTATCTTAAGCCGTTTGACTTCTATCCAGTTCACGTGGTCATGTAAAAAAAAAGTGACATATTTGTTGCCATGGAAACCTGAAATTTGTTTAGAATGATCCCATTTTCAATCGGAGTTTAGTTTACCATTTTATTAAGTGGCATTCTAAATTTGAACTCTGTCTTAAGCGGTTTGGCTTCTATCCTGTTCACGTGGCCATGCCAAAAAAAGTGACAGATCCCGACATATTTGTTGCCATGGAAACCCGAAATTTGTTCGTAATGATCCAATTTTCAATAGGAGTTTAGCATCATATTAAGCTGCATTCCAAGCTTGAACTCTCTAACTTAAGCGGTTTGGCGTCTATCTTGTCCACGTCGTCATGTCAAAAAAGGGACAAATCCGGACACATTTGTTGCCATGGAAACGTGTAATTTGTTGGGAATGATCCCATTTTCAATAGGAGTGTAGTTTAGCATCATATTAAGGTGCAGTCCGAATTTGCACTCTCTACCTTAAGCGGTTTGGCTGTACACGTCGTCATGAGAGAAAGTTGGACAGACCAACCGACAGACAGAGTGAGTTAGAACTGCCTAGTCGCAGCTAAAAAACGAAAATATTGTAGTCACCTACCTGAAGCAAAGGTATCCCAATAAAGTAAAAATATCACAGCAACAACTCGTAAGCACTTCTCCGTTGAAAAGTTTATCACCGACATCTTGGACTCGTAACCGATTTGTAAATTCCGTGACAACGAATGTATATAGCTTTTAATTTAGATGTCCACAACTGTTTCAGGTGTCACAAAATCAGACGTTGTAAACCCATAGATAAATTTTTGTCCGGTTTGAATTAGTTTTTCTTGCGTACGGATCCACTTCCTTGTTTATTAGGTCTGTATACAGTGACAGCGACACATGTCATTTCAATGCTGTAAAATAGAAATACACATAAATTAAAACCAGAATACATCAGTCGACAATATTTCAATACACAGTCAATATTTAGAGAAGGTAGAATGAAGTCAGCTAGTATACAAGGTTGTATAGAATGTCTTAAAGTGACCAAACATAGCTCACACTCGAGTGGAGATCCCCCTCTATAGAATACGTATACGGTTATTTCACTTATATGACGGCGCACCAGTCCAATGGGTGAAGGAAACAACCCTCGAAACAACTGGCAACAAGAAAAGATCAGAGAGGACAATCACCACAGGACAATCACAGGACGCAACACAGACCCCATATAAGGGCCCCTTAAATGTGCGGTTGAAAATCGATTTGATTATTTATTTATTTTAATTTTTTTGCTAACGATAAACAATGATCATAATCAATTAAATTGTCTGTGCATTTACAAGCCACTCAAATCGAAAGTAGGAACAACATCAAATAATTTGTCCGTTTACAGCAATCTGCGGAAATTTCTCCCAATATAGTGACTCTAAAGCTAAAATATTTGAATTTCCAGTGATAAGTTTCACATAGTATAGGGTGACAACTCCAACAAAATGATGATTGTTTGTTTGATTAGGGTTTAACGCCGTAGTAAATTTTATAATTACTTGACGGCATGCCAGCCCGACAAGAAATAATAAAACACAATATACCACAGACAAATCGGCTTCGTGTTACCCCTTAGACGAAAGAGCACCAGGGCAACAGGAAGCTCCCT
>JAVFBW010187997.1:0-19888 GCA_034783835.1 Mopalia ciliata
ACTAGAACAATGATGACAGCTACATGTATACACAACAAGATGTCAACAACAGTATACTGATACATTACACTGACTAGCCATACAATACAGTCATGTGACAGACATAAATACATGTTAGAAATACAAACATGCTGACTAGAACAATGGTGACAACTATATAAAATAGAATGTTAACAACAATAGATTGATGCATTACACTGACCAGACAATCATTTGAATAATCGAAAAATAACTATGGTTAGTAATTTTGTACTGCAGCAATAAAACCTGTATTTGGATTTATTTATTTAATAAAAAGAAATATACAAATTCAGTTAAATGTGAACCTTAGAGATAGGCTATTATATATGTTATAAAGTACCTTTAACATATCATCATATATTTCAATGTTTCAGCAAATCGTTGTCTACAAGCACAAATCTCCATTTCACCTAACAAAAGGCCCTACTTCATCGCATATACCTAACACAGTGCCCCAAACCACCAAACAGATAATCCCGAGTCCTTGTATTAAATTTCAGTCGTATCTGTGTTAATGTCAGATTCACAGCTGAAACAAAGCAATGTCTCCTTGATTTTGTGTAGCCAACGGTTGCCAAAAGCAGAGCCTTATAGATGCAATGGGGGTCATGTTGACTAACATTACCAGTCTGGAGTGCAATTCAACTGCCAATCTGCTTCGCCTGTTACTTTTTGATAATTTTGCTGTGATAAGAGTACCGCTCATATAAAGTATAAGGCGCTGGAGTCGTAAGGATTGAAAACATACTTAAAATATAGTCCAAAAGATAAATTCATTTTTGCATTTGGTTGTCTGGTTTTCGGTTATATGACTAGGATCAAAATATGTCATTATAAAAACATTGTTCCTTAATAATTACTGTTCAATCTGAATCTTGCTAAGCAACTTCTTGAAATTTGAAAGTCGTTTTTTTCCCCAAAAAATAACAAAACCCACCAGAGTCTACCGGCAACCTTATAGATAACATTTTTACAAATTTTGCTACAGACCATTTATTTTCTGGGCCTTTTTTTTACTGACACGACCGACCAGCGACACAAATCGTCGTTAATATCGCATTTATAGGAATAAATTAAATAAATTGTTGGCTTTATCAAGCAAAGAGTACTTTGAGGATAAATTTAATGCATTCCATCAATACATCAAAGGTACGTAGAAAGCGCTGAGAGTTTTCAGTTTTCTTTAGTTACCCAAAATGCAGTTCTTGATGTTATTTCATCTTTGAAGTCTGTATCAGCTGGACTAGATGTACATGCCTTACGCACTTCCATCCTCCTTTATAGATTATGTCAAACGGCAGTCTGACATTCACTCCTTTGCTACAAGAAATGCCAATCTGAACTTGTGTAGACCTTTTTATTTCTCCAACATATCATTATATACTTTACGAATCACTGGTTCAAGAGAATGCAATAAGCTCGGTCATTTTCGTTATTTAAATCAAAACTAAAAAAAGCATCTTCTTGAGCGCTAACCTGTAAAATTAAACTTAAAAAATAAAACCCCCCTTTTTTTTCACGCTTTTACTTCTTTAATAAATGGCTGTTAAAAAAATGGTACATACCTTATTCTCCTTTCGAATCTGAACTTACATTTCCTGGGATATAACAAGTCCAGTCGGACTTTATTCCCGCCATATTAACTGTAATCGATAATTGTATCGACAAATCGTACAGTGTTTATAGCAAATGTATTATAGGCCCTCTATCAAAACTATGCTAACTTATTAAAGTAAATTATGTTTTTGTCTAATTTTGTATGAATTGTTAATATGGTGAATAAACTAAACTAAACTCAGTTTCAAAATATAAAAATGTCAAGAACATATTTTGCTTAAGATTAGGTGTCACCGTTGTCTTTAATACCTCAAAATTATATCTCTAACGAAGTCTCCCGAGACAGCGAATTGGTTGTGAAGATCATAATCGCGCTTATGGTTTGATAACAAGATAGTAACCACGCTTCCCTGATTCGATCTATGGGGTCCAGGACCACGAGCTAGATCTGATAACCAACCTTTTAGGTTATCGCAAATTTAAAGCATTTATTTGCTGTATATCCATGATATAGTTTTGTAATTTTTCTTGGATAAAATTTAATTCGATTATACTGTTTTATATGGTCAAATAATGTGTGGCAGTGACTGGATAAGTAAGCAAGTAATAAATGTAGCATTTTTAGAGGCATTTAGAAGTTGGGTTGAACATACACAAGCAAGACTATTATGGATTACAGCTTCTGTTTATTAAGGTTGCCAATACAGATCCTAGCACCGTTATCAATCGTAATGATAATGCTGTTTGACAAGAAATAAATTTGGTTAAAATAGCTCAACGTTTATTTTAAAATTTTCTGTAGACTATGACTAAGAGGAGTTAATTGATTTATTACAGGAGACAGACAGGCTGTTGTTAATATCAAATCCGTTAACAAGGGAGAGTATTCTGCAATGCAAAATAACCTTGGTTCTTTTCTTGTCAAACAACAAAATGAAGGCGTACTTTTTATGCACAAGTGATCTTTTGATGACACATACGAAACATGTACAATTTTGTTTTATCTACAATATTATTGTTTATTTGTAGGCTTGTTTACATGAATATAATCCAAATTGTTCTGATAGCGTCTCTTTATTCTGAGCAAATTGTTTTGAAATCTTTTGATTGGTAAAAATAGGGGTTTCAAGAGTTTACTGTGTGAAGTTATTCTAAAATTATATATGGAGACTTCTGCATCTCCCTTTATAAGTGAGCTCGATTGTATGATTTTTTAACACCATCGCTTATTCTGTTTGCATTTCGAGTCCTAATATAGACAACATCTTAAACCCGAATAAAAGTTGTGACAAAGTGTTTAAAGCAGTAGCTGCGTATATTATAAACACGCGTATAATCACTTAAACCGCTAAGTTAATTATTTTAACTTATTTAACATGAACTGATCTACTGACATAAAAAGTGTAAAGTAATGGCGCGCATAGTTCTAATTAAGTCTTTTATGCCTTAGAACTACGTATCTAAGGACTTAGGGCTTCGAAGAAGTTGCACATTGTCATAACTGATCGATTTATGAAGTCAACGGACTTGGACTCAACTATAAATCAGGTTTAAACGTTGATCCATTGTAGGCTATTCGTAAGTTACTTTATATATGCATAATGTTTTCATGGCGTATTACCTTACATTGTATTTTTAAAAGTATTTCTAAAATTGTATACCTTACGATATAACACTGATATTGTTTTACAATCAATATTGTAAATAAATAAAATCGCTGATTGTTTTCTTTCTGTTTGGTTACTATCGTAACAAGGGTTTTTGCCAAACCTCATTGTGTTCAGTCTGTCCGTCATAAAGCCTCAGATCGTTTTTGCAATGTCTTAGGATCAGGCATATTGCAGTCGCATGGAAAGTGTGATAAACTAAAGCCAGAAGGACATAAAACCAAGGGCGATTTTATCATCGTTGACAGACAGACCCACAACTGATTCGCGATCTGATGAATTAGGAAAAATCAAAAATTCTGTTTTGATAGCAACCTGGTTATTCTTGTCCTCAGTTTGCTGTGATCAACATAATTCTTAGCTTTTTGAATGTTTTTCTCATCTTTGACTTTTAAACAATTACATTCGCACAAAAGAAATCATTTCGTTGATGTGAACTTGCGGTCGAATCCTCAAAGCAATGGAGTTGGAACAAGCTGATAGTGAATGAACAATGCAACTTACACTGGGAGGAGGGAGAACACCTAAAAAGGCAGAAGGTTTTGCGCAGCGACAACCCAACTCCAAGACACATAGCAAATTCTTAATCAAATGGGTTTTTTTCGATGGAATTCTCCCTAATTTACTTCCATGGTCGTGTTTTTCGCATTTAATTTTTTTCTGTAAATCTTCTGTTCACATTTTTTAACATGTTACAAGATGCAGCCAAAACATATACGTATTAGAAAATATTACGGTTGTTTTCTGCCGCCTGCTGTCCTCGTCTGCATATTTAATCCCTTTAGCTCATGCCTATTAAAGAAATATTTTACCCAGTAAGGTAAAAAAGAATTACAACTCTTAGACAAGCGGACTAGATCCATTTTATCCCGAATCTCTGTCTACATTCCGTGGCGGATGATTCGAGGACATTCCCTGATTTCCTGGTGTTCTAAGAGTTAATGGCAACATGATGCCCATCCCTTGAAATATCATATTCTAATATATTGACACACACTGTTGTGCTACATCTTTCAAAAATAAAATAACCTTAGAAGGTATTTTGAAAAAAAATAAACCCAATAAAACTACATTGTGTGAACGTCAAAAGTGTTTTTAGATTGTCGCCTATATCATCTTCATTATTTAGAAAACGGATATATTCAAGTCTCATTTTTTTTATTGATATTAACTTAAAATGAAGTTTTAATATACATCTAATAAGTAAGTTACTCAAACTGTAAGGCAACACAGAGCATTTCAAGAAGTACAATTACAAAGCATCATTCTCACTATGTCCATGAATTATGTGGTACGCTAGGCATTGTAGTTAATAGAAGTCTATCTAAAGGCTACACAGCCCAGTTTTTACGGACAGAATGATTAGCAAATTTTATTTGAAGATGGTGAAGACATAAACATGTATGTTTGCTACAACGTCATATCAAATAACCATATATGGCTTCGTGAAAAGATTCCGTGGGATTTCCGCGATAAACCGATGCTAAGTTAACAAGCCACGTGAGTTATCGGTTATCCTGTTATGACAATTTATGGTCGAGGATATCGGATAAGAGTAAGAATTAGCCTACATGATGCTGGTTATTTCCAGAACCAAGTGTCCTATATAACTGCTGCTCTATACAAACTAATATGTCCAGTAACCGTATTCATTTTTATGTAACATTATCTCAGTCATGAATAGTAATTATTTTAGTTAACCCTTCTTCAAACTAACACTTAATGATTTGGACCAAATTTGGACGTTGGTTGAAGAGAAAATATGGAGGAATGAGCCTATTTACTTACATAAGGACTTCTTTATATCAAACTAGGACATTAAAAACAAAGTAGTATTTTATGAGTGATTCAATGTTAAGGGCAAGTGGGCTTTTTTGGTTTTACCATTAAACTACACTCCTAGAGTTATTGAGCTAACCTGCCCTTCTATTCTTGTTCAGACAGCCCCATGATTATTCAATTACATACATATTTGAAAATGTAGATTATTCACGATATAATTTTTTGGCTAAGGAATCCGGCGATTATGAAAGTCACTAGTTCGAGCATTGTTACTTGTTAGACAAGCTAAAGGTCGAAAGTAAAGCCCCTATGAAAGCGACATGAAAATTACCATCATCCATATGTAAAAGTTTATATTTAGGTAACTTTGTCAGAATCAGATTATTTTAATAACCCATGTAGTAAAACACATTTCTTGGTTGTATATCGATAAAAAGGACATTAATTTAAAGATTCTGTTTCAGTGATTCCCGTAGAGAAATATTCACCACTTTTTTCAACAATAAATACTTTGCCAGATGTGGTTTCAAAACTTGAGGTTGTCCAACCATAAATAATACTAAGAAATTGATTTTGTACACACACGTATGGCTTTGAATAACGGTTGTCAAATAGTAAATTACATACGCAGGTGACGCTTGGTAGAATTCAATTAAATTTAAAACTTATTCCAATATCTTTTTCAGAACGGTGTCACACGACAGTATCTGTACAATTGTTAAGTGATTGAGGAGACTTCAAAATAGTTTAAAGGATATTACGTTGGCGTTAGCATACTTTGTTTGGTCACATTCTCTCATCACACCAGAGTAAATATTGTTTAGTAACCAAAGCTGATTGACTTTTTATAATTAAGAAAATGGATTTTGTATTTGCAGCTATTTTAGTTGCGATGGCTGGTTGTGAAAGCTATTAGGCCTATTAAAAATTCGTTCCAGTGGATAACGAAATAATAAAAAACAAAAACTAACACCGAAAATGAACATTGACATGAACAATTATTGCAGGTTTCAACATACTTCATTTTAATAGATCATGCAATTATGACATCGATTCGTATATCCTTTTTCGTGTTCCGAGGTGAAGTCATGGCCTCTGAGTCGGGTTCTGCCATATTGTAAGATGAACAGATAAACAATTGACTGTACGATATAAAGTACAGGTTGCACCAAAGCACTATTTAACAATATACTTTGAAGTATAGCGAATTCGAGCCATAACACGCAGATCGTTTTCCGACTGACTTATTATTTAAGAAGAAGAAAACACATCTAATCAAATTGTGAATAATAGAATGAGTAGAAAGCACCGGCATATAATGAGCCTGAAGATATGGTCTGTTATCGGTAGTTTTATTCATTCTGTCCAAATTTATTGTCAACTTTCCAATAATGTAAGACTAAAAAATATTAACTGACCTGCTATCACATTTAGGGGCCGTTCCATGTCATATCATTTCTGTATCTATAGTATACTATTGAATAAATATACACAATAATCACCATCCAAAATAGTCTCTTAATTAATTGACAAAATATGATCGTGAAATTATGTTGGTGACTACCTATGGAATACTAGTCGATGTTCAAATAAGAGAAACGATAGTCCATGGAGAGTTCACCACAGAGGAGTTGCCATGACAGTTTTCAATCCAGCTCCAACGCGATTATAAACGCTTTTCAAACACTCCGAACATTAGTGTTCATAACTGTTGATTAAATGTATATTCTAGTGACTTAGAACTGTATGTGCCATCAATATTAATGTCCATTCCATTCGTATCAAATAAATAAAACATAAGTAAAAACGATACTAAACAAGTCAAATAAACTAATAAAGAAATTGCCTAAACATAAAGTTAAGACTTTGTGTTTTGGGGATTTTTCGAATTTCATTTCTTGTATTAGGAAAACGAAGGATGTCATTCCCTATAAAGTAATCAGATTTTGCATAAAACTGCGTTCAAAGAATGTTGAAGTTTTTTTCAATGAATATGATTATTTGGTATTATGTGTGACGACGTTGTCACGATACCTAGAAAAAAATTCAACGTTATTTGGATGATTTTTGTGTTTCGAATATAATGGGACTACATCAATGTCATACAGTCTTACTCGACGTTACTTGTAGCGGAAAAAAGTATTTTACTCTCGAAGCCGATGTCAAAATATTTAATATACCAGATGTAAACTACTCGATTGTCTTGACAGGAGTCAATACTTATGAGCTTTAGTGACACAAAACTGCTATGTGAAACTGACACAGTGTCAATCCGTTATCCCGACACGAACATTATATAATACGAACGTAATTCCAGAGCTTGTTTCTGACATTCTATATTATATAGGGAAGGGTGTTAAAAACAAAATAATAACGGTTATTGGCATGACATGTCAGATCGTTTCTAGGACGATTATGGTTGATAATTTGTACAGTCTTGACAACTGGATGGAGTCCAATAATAATTTGTGAATAGGTCAGTACAGGATGATTATCAGTTGGACCAAATTTAAATTCAGTCGAACCGTTTATATAAGAATTAATTTAAAGACCATAAGTTAAAATTAAAGATTAAACAACATTTTTGTCTGTAAGAATAGTGCATTAAATTATATCTATATATATATATTGCCATGTCTTAATAAGAATTACAACCACAATGCACTGGTGGGTCAGTGTAAAGTTACGGATCCCGAAAACTTTCTTGAAACTTTATAAGGAGCTTTTATAGATACGTCAACAGTATTCTTCACATGTTAAAATCCATAATAAGGTACCACATCATATAAAACATGTATCGGTCTACTATTAGCTTTGATCATAGGAACCATTCTAATCTCACAGTTACCTGACACTGATTATCACTAGAAAGGTACACCTGCGTTTGTTTCGTTTTCATACATACACGAAGTTGGGTAAGAACAGGCACCATTTAAAACAAATCACCCTCAGACAATCAACGTGTAGGTATTCAACAGACAGGATCGAGATGAGGTGGAAACGTAGAACATTTCTAAAATGTATTAAATCTACATGTAATATAAATCTGTTTGCCGATGATACGACACTCCTAGCAGCGATATCAGATTTGTGCACGGAGAAAGTAAAGAAAACAGGGGTCTTGGTCGGCTGGATGGACAGAGCAACGGGACATCATCTTCAATTTGTACTGCAATATTGTGACCCCTAAGTTGTATATTGATGGCAAAAAATCAACGAGTCGAAAATAAAAATAAAAAATTCGGCAAGGAGATGTGTTTAATTATACTAGTGACTGACGTAATATTTTCAATCCCCATTTACATTAACTCCAATGTCAAACATTTGCTGTTAGACGGAAGAAATAGGACAGAAATATTTCTTGAAATATAAATATTGTATTTCCACCATATTGGATACTTTTTATAACCAACTAAAATAGTACTTCCAGTTTATGTAACGGATATTATCTCCCCCCCTCCCCCCCCCCCAAAAGGATTAAAAAGATTACTTCGAGTTTGATGTGAGAATATTACTACAACAGTTTAGTGTACAAGCTAATCACGATACAATTGGTGTTCCTAATTGCCTTTTCAATCAGTTTAACTCCCACTGGCATGTATAGGATTAGGGTCACTTAGAAAGCAATTATTTACATGCAATATTGTTGACGATTTTTTTTTATTCATACTGTCATAAACGGAACGATGGTGTTACTCGTTATTTTCTTTCTTGTCTCTTTCGTGTCATCTCAAGATACCTTATGCAAGAAACCGTATCCATCAAAATTAAGATTTACTACTTGTGGCTTTTCCAAGGTATTTAGCATACTGGCATGAAGCCGCCAAACGTTGTCGGTTAGTGTGTTCGTCTGTTTATATTAGATATGTTCCAATTGACATGATTTTCAGTGTAAAACAGTCACGGAACCGATTCTATATAAGTTACATTTGTATTTTATCTAAAGCCATAATACACTTTTTTGAAACCGCTTTGCCGAATCAATGACATACCAAGGAAACCAGATTAACATGGTCGGTTTTAGATAACCGTAAATTGTCGTCTTAATCACATAGCCAGACGGACTTTTTTGTATACATATAAAACACATTAAAAAAACTGTAGACAATACAATACAATTGCCTTTAAAACATTTTTTTTTACAGCTTGTCTGTCCAACAGTTGAAGAAACCCTCTTACTTTGATCCTGGCAATAAACACTGATAAGTCAGAACAAACCGTTAAAAGGAAAAGACAAACCATTGGCAAGGGATGACAACTGTTGACAAGCCAGGGTGAAAATGTTTAAAATATTTCGTCAGACATGTTTCCAACTTTGTCCTGTGAGCCATTTCATACATGCACGGCATTCTTTTCTGGTGAAATTAACAGGGTAATCTCAATATTTAATGGACATGTACTCCAAAGGTACATATATTTTCACCCTTGACAAGACAGAACAATTAACTAGTCTACAAAACAGGACAAACCGTTGGCAAAGAAGAACAAGTAGTTGACAGGATGGGACAAACCGTTAACAGGACAGGATAAACTGCTGCAAGTATTGGCCTTCACAGAAAACATTTGATCAATGTAGTTCTTTTGTAATTAAGAAAGTGGATACTTGAAGCAGACAATAACATTCATAAAACGATAAATATATTAGGAAAGTGGCATTGATTAATTTCTAGCACAAGACTGTACACGATTATTCAAAAGAAACAAAATTGTGTACGATCGCTGCTTATGCTTGTTTCCATGTATTGTATTCATAAAAAAATACTTAATTTCTATTATACTGTTTGGGAATATTTAGCTATCATGTACTTAGTGTGTAGAATAAAGAGTAGGCAATGGTTAAGCGTTCGACAAATACCATAGTGTTAATGAAGCCGTGGTCCGATAAAAAGTTGTCTGTGTATGACTATGGCGAAGCAGTTCTTGGAATAAAAACTAACTTGTTGTCAGTTTTCATTTTACATGTTGATTGTGTGAATTCTGCATCTCCGTGGAATCATGACGTCGTTTTGTATGTGGTTGAGCATATTGGAAAAACAAAGGGTACCATGTATGTCTTGGTGCTCTGTCAAGCAATTATTAACATACACTTACGAAAACAACTAAATAAATGGGTGCATTTTATAAGTAAATAAACAAAACAGAAAAAATTATCCGTGCACATCGAGAATATTACTTTAGCTATAACGTCTCTATGGACAATTCCCATTCAAGGCTCAATTAAATGGGCACCTATTAAAAAAAAAACAATAGGCTGCCTTATAGTGAAGCGAGAATAAGTAAATACAACAGACGGTAATTGTGTACAATTTTTAAAAATATTTGTTGTTGTCATCTTAACTGTAACTCATATATACGAGTCACACAATCAGCCGATTTTCCGCTGGAGATTTATTGTTCCCGGAGTTATTGTTTTACTTGACGACAACTACGGCTAACTGTAGAAATGTTCAATACAATTTGATACCAGTTAGCCACAAACATACAATATACCAACGAGCATGACAATAAATCCATCAAAGAGGAAAGAAATTGCTTTTGTACAATATTGTATGCCAGTTTTAGAAGTTAATCCTTTTTTCTTTTATGACTTTTAAATCAACACAAAATGTATATATTTATCAAATGAAATACATAATTTTATTAGTATGAAGATTCCATTGCCTTATTAACTGAAATCGAATATGTCCCCATATTAAATCAATAATCTGTCGTAACAAAAATACGAAAAGCAAAAAAAATATGAAGAGAATATATTAACTCCTTCACAACGTGGGTAGTATTGTCCAAATGAATTAGTTTAACACTAGTAAATAGTATAACTGAAATAAGATTTGATAGCAAAGTCACACAGATGTAATTAATTTGTATTCGTTCTATCTACTTTGGTTTGAAGTAAGTATCCTTTCTCCTGATTATGTGTAGAACATATTTTTCCACTTCTCTGAAATGTTTTTTTATCTTATGTGCGATGTTACGATGTTTTAACATTACCGATCGATGGAGTCTAGCAAGTTATAGACTTTTAAATGAACATTTCATCTAGTGGTCTACACAATTCATCGCTGTTTATGTGAATCCATTTATTGTTGAAAAAGCACCTTGGTTTAGGATTGTTTACATTGCAACTCAATACAGGATACGACCAAGGAGCATGGTGTGTTTTATACACATTCGTGTTACGTGCCGTCGTCAATCAACTGCCTACTTCGATTTCACAGAAAAGCTATGCATGGATTTCAAAGTCAGCGTCGTTAAAAATAATTTCGCAGTGAAAAATTATAAAAAGTGAAAGCATGTAGCGCAGTATTTGCTTTTTGTTGTGACGAAGCAAGTTTTTGTAAACTATAATCTCCATTCATGGAGTCAATGCGCTGTGTAGCGCTAAATTTCCGCACGTTCTGCCCTTCATGATTTAGTCAGAATTTAGCCATCACAATGGTTTAGTTTCCGCACGATCAGTTCGTCGTGATTTAGTTAGAATTCAGCCATGACAATGGTTAAACTATACTGAAAATTGCTCTGAACCAATAGTTGTGCAACCCGTATATCTTGGTTAATATTATATGTCAGCGACTAGGTTATATTGTTTTGATTGTTTTAAGTCTTTTGAAGGACAATTATTCAGTGTGATATAATACAAATCCAATCACTAAAAACACGGTGCCAATTCCCCAACATTAATACAATTCAAACTAAATGCCAACTAGTACACATTCAGCATGTGAGTACAACTCCATACGGCTCTGACATAAGGAGGAAGGTTTAAGATGATATGTCAATTTTAACATAAATATAAAGGATTCGGCAAAATCTTTGATTGCTTGATTGGTGAATTGGTGTTTTACACCACATTCAGCGGTATGTCAGCTATATGTTGTGTTTTGAACACTGTTAAAAACTCTTCTATCTTAGGTTATTTTATTCCAAGATAAATTACAATCAGATTGCGCCCTTGGCACAAAACATCGACAAGAGAAACAAATCAACCAAAAACGACATACATAAATGTTAATATTTTTATGTTTTTTCTTTGAAGCGTAAACGGAAACTCAGTATGGCGAAGAAAGAAACTTTGTTGGAATAGTATTGTCAATTATGGTATCATGCACATTACTAAAGTCCGGACAATATTACTCCACACTGTTTAGATCTAAACACCATCGTCCTCTAGTCAAAAGCAGGTTGTTTTGAGTACATGCTGTAGATAGTTGGCACTAGAGGAAGATCCATTTCCCATCATTGCAAATGTGTAACATTGAATGGTTGTTAAAATAAACTTACTTTAATAGAAGTGAGACACCCTTTAGCACGGCGTAAAACAGGATAAAAACAACCAGCTCATCAATCATTAAATCACGAAGAATCAAACAATCAATCAATCTCAACACTTCTCAATCAGATAGTTTCATGATAGACATAAACTTATCTTTGGAGAGAATAACCATCATCAGGACAAGCTGACAGCTAACTGTTTTTATAACCATATTCATATTAACCCATATGTGGTAATAAAATCACCCATCATATAAATATGACGCATTACACAAAATTAAAAATATAAAATTGAGCCTCGTTCTAATCAAGTGCGTATAAGTTAAAATGATTTGTAAAGTTTTGAAGAAGGTTTAAGTTTGTCAGGAACGAATATTTGCCACAGCAGCATAACAAAGCTTTTTAGACACTTCCATTTACATTTAATTTGTAGTTCGATTATATTTTTTCATCTACCGACCTCGATATCAAAACATGTTATTCACCCTTTAATCCCACGGAAGCACATTTGTGCTTGGGAAGTCGATGTCAGAATCGTTACTATGTAAAATGCACTCTTTGTGCTGGTCTTGACAGGAGGAAGCAATCATAAGCTTGAGTGCTTCAAGAACGCTTATGGAATCTGACACATAGCCATAATTTCAGGTCGTGCAACGAAGGTTATATCATAATAACATACGATAAAAATATTTGCATTGCAAATCGGTTTTCTGTGCGGAAACACACCAACCTAGAATATACCCTCATTCCTATTTACTTACGGTTTTAATAATCTATCATTGACGCCATATAGCCACTTTCACAACACAAATCCCCACACATAAATGGTAAATGACATTGGTTTCAAGGACAGAAGATGCACTGCAGTTGGGTTTGGCTCAGCTGAAATATGATACGCATAGTTTGTAACTTACTGAGTGAAACAAGCCTTAAGTTGACCCAGACTTTCGCTGTAAAATGGAAATCATCTTTGAAAGGTTGTGGTATGAAAAACGAGGGAGTAAACTCCGCAATAAGGCTTATAAATGAAACACACGCATAGTGCCAATCATAGTCATTATTGTCCACCCCAGGCTTTTAAATGTGCATTGATTGGTGATTAATAAAGAGAATCCAACTGTAGGAGACATGACTAAAGGGGTATCCAATAACATGAATACTTAATACTTTTTTCATGTATAGTTGATTTACCAGGTTATATTGACGCTTTATGGTCATACCAAGAAAAGCACAGTAGGCGTTGTCAATACCTCATAAGAGTTCAGCAATTAATACATACAATTATGAAAGGTAACATGTCATATAAAACAGATATTCTTGTAATAACAATTTGAACTCGGGGAATCCGGATTCAAGAGACAATCACCTGGTATTTGTTATAACAAATATGAATTGATTAATATCAAGTGTATGGCGTTGATGTATTGGTGTACTGATTTCCATGCCACATTCACGTAATCCTTTGTTGTTTGCACTTTGTCAGAAATGGAAAACGACAATACGAACATGGGAGTAACTATGATGCTCAGATGACTCTTTATCGACGAATGTGTCGAGATGATTGTGACACGATAAAGGAAGTATTCGCAGTAGCTGATATTCCAGTCGGATGATTGCCTGATAATTTTTATTATTATCTGAGTTGAATCTGCATTCAGTCGCTCCGTATTATAAATATGAATAAATGCCAAAACCACAAAGTTCGTGCTTCAAAAGAACAGCACAATTTCGAACTTGAATAAAAAGAAATTGACCAAACAACCTATTAATAATACAATTAGACTGTTTGTGTATGTGAGTTTAAAGTGGTGATCAAAATCAACAACCGAAATGGTCAGAGTGTTGACAAAGGCTATTTCATGTAGCCATCAGTTAAAATCAATGATTAATTTACATCAATATACTTTCGTATCGTATAGGGAAAGGAGCATCGATCCAATTATTTCCGTTTAATGCAATTCAGGAATTCGAGCAGATGGCAATATATATACATCTTTCCAGAATAGATTTAAGAAGAAGAGAATATTTTAACGTCACTGATAGAATTTGAATGTTTACAAGTATTTTATATAGTTTTTCCTTAAAATCATATGAATTGTAATTACTCCTTGGCTTTCCGTCCATAGATCTATAAAAATAAATCTGAATGTTCCACCTTGTATGGGATTCATTGAGTTTTGGTTTCGGAAGGTACAGATGAAGGACGAAGAGCACGATATATATTTATTTTATTCAACTGTTGCCATGTTTTCCCGTCTTGTTTTTTTAGTTGCCAGTGGTGTCGGGGTGATTGCTTCACACCGCTATGTGAAGGGAATCAGTACGGCGTGAATCCCCCATCAAACTAACAGTATAATCAAACCTCTAGCCAACGTCAAATAACCTCGCGTGTCGCCTGTCTAATACAGCGAGGGCGAACACTGCCTAGTCCCCAGTAAAGTAATTTGCGTTTCTTCTGTTTTAAGTACCGCCTTTACGACTTTCGATTCCACTTGCAATTCGCTTTTGATGCCTTGGAGGTAACATAGGTGAACATTTGCAACAATTGTTTTCTATTCGAGACATTTCCATAATCATCACTTTACATTTATAAAGAATCCTTTATTTCTGTAAGTGAACGTAACTATTTCATATAACGACCCCCAGTACGTTTGTAATAGTAATAACACTGGCAACGTATTTGAGAATTGTGTGTGACAGAAATACTGCAGCCAAATGGCGGTCCTGCAATCTAATTCAATCCACGTAATGGGACCTACTCTGCATTTGATCTTAATTTCACAAATATAGCTTTGCTTCGTAAAAGTATATTGGAAAGTGTAGAACCACTTTGTCAGCGATTGTTGTCCAATAATTCTGTGTGCATCTCTTGTCCAATTCGTAAAGAGTGCGGTGATAAAAAGAAGTATTGACATGGCATATGTGCTATTCCAGACATGTGTTTCCAAAGTATAAATACCCTTTAGGTCTTCGGCTTATATTAAATAATTAGTAAAAGACATCCTAATGGTCTTTATTCGCCTTGTTGTTTCCAAATTGTTTAATTTCCAAATTCAGGGTTGTTAACGCAATGATCCGTTGTGGTAAAATCGAACAGTCTTCTGATATTTAGACCCATTAAAGTGTATTTGTATAGAAGCCTCAGCTGTTCTGTCGTGTGGGTGTTCAATAGTAGGAATGCGCCTAATCATGGACATTTTTTCGCTTAATGGTGGAACGTCATCTAATCGTGGATTTTTTTGGTACCTAATCGTGGAATTGCGCTTTATTCTGTAAACGGTTGCACCTAATCATGTAACATCGCCTAATCCTAGAATATTTTGAACCTAATCGTGGCATTGCGTTTTATCCTGTAAACTTTTGCTATTAATCATTGAACGTCTCCTAATTGTGGATTTGTTTTGCGCTTAATTGTGGAATTGCTCTTAATGTTGGAAAATATCTTTATCTTAAAATGTTTATTTGCTTTATCAGCAAAATAAACTAAAATACGGAGAAAAACTCAAAGCTCATACTATTATAAGTCAACCGGTTTGTGACACATTTCAATAGCGAACTTAATTTTATCTGACGCAAATTTATTTGCCCAAACACCAAATATCTTATAACAGGTGTCGAGCTAGTTGCCCAATGAAGAGAATCGAAAACAATAGGTTTTAATAATATAGCCTTAATCTAATGCGGGAGTACCCAGTTTTAGTAAAGGGACTTCCCTGTTCAGGGTCTTCAATCGAAATTCTAGCGATGGTTTACAATCTCGGCCTACGAAGGTAAGCTGTACTTCAGAAATATGTCAATCTGACGATTTGGATTGGTAAAAATATAAACAGCTACTCCTCCCTTCTGGTTCTTTTAACGGTCCTGTATTCGACATTTGGCCTTTTTATAGGCAGTGTAAAGCCTAATCTGATTTTCGCTCAGGATGGCGCTTTTTTCTCCTTATACAGGGATCCATAGACGTTGGTGGTAAACATAGAAACATTAGTTTTATGTTTATGTTGTGGAAAAATAAAGTGTTATGGAATAATAATAATATGGAATATAATAATATGTTTATGTTATGGAATAATAACATGGCCGCGGAGTGTGAGGACTTGTTAGGCGACGACGCCATAGAAAATGGATTTGACACAGGAAATCTTACGAATAACTCAGAAAATCGGGTTATTATTAATGAGTTGTTGTGTTTTATGACTTATCAGATGAACTCCATGCCATTTGATATACTAATGAAACTCTGTTTGGACTGTTTCAGTAATTTTGAAATTTGTGAAGGGAAGGAAATGGCATTAAACCTTTGTGCAAAAGGCGGGAAAAGAGAACAAAGACGTATGGTAATAAAGATTGGCCAACAGAAAGGTCTCAAGTCTCAACAACCTGAAGGATACGCTTGGTCTTCTGCTTACGTTATCTGAGAGTGAAATATCCGGCTTTGTTGCTGCAAACTTAGGTAAACTTCCACCATTATCAAGCGACAATTTAAACATCGCGTCGATTTTTAAAACTGTGAATGAATTAAGATGTGAGCTGAAGCTGATAAAAACATCACAAGCTGATATTCTAACGCACGTATCTGACTTGCAAGCTTATATTAAAAAAAGATCAATATAGTGTGCTTCCGCACAATGAATCGGTTCGAGTTTTGAGTCAGCCGATTGTGTGTAGTGGCAAGCCTGTAAGCCAAGAGGGGCATTGTTTTGAACGAAATGACGAAACCCACATCTCTGGAGATACTGAAGGTGATGGTGATCAAATCCATGTAGACAATGTGGGTGGTTCTGATGACGTGACAAATAGTGGAGAAGTTGAGAATATCTGTCAAGAAATTGAAGATGGTTTTAATGGGAATGGTGAGTACATTGGTCAGTTTTCTGGACAGCATAACAATGTGGATGCTCAGGAAATTGGGAGTGACGTGATTACACAATCCTATGTTACAGCACTCAAAAAACCTGCCCAAAGTGGAATTCTTTACCATAGTAATTTGTATGGGGCTGGGAGCTTTAGCCCCAGAGTTGATAATTATAACAACAGAGTGAATGGATTTATTACTGTGAACCGGCGTCATAGAGAGAGTAGGGGAGATAAGCACAATACAGTTGTAATTGGCACAGCTCCTACCAGGGGCCTTAGAGGTGTACATCAGAATAATGCATCCATATTTTCACAGATAGATCAAATACGACATCAAAGATGTGTTCAGTGTCTGCGAGCTGTCTGGAAACAAGATACAATACTTATACTTCTTTTAGAGTGGATATTGATCAACAGCATGTGTCAACTTTGTTAAACCCGAGAAAGTGGCCTTGTAACGTATTAGTGAGAAAAAGTTTCATCAAACGACATTAATTATATTGCTACTCTGTGTAATCTGCATACATCTAATTAAATTCATAGTGCCAAATCTACGTATTTCATCGTTCAACTGCCAAGGGCTCAAATCTAATGTTAGTGAAAAACGTGATCTCTGTGATAAATCTGATATCTGTCGGATACAGGAACATTGGCTCACTGATCAAGAACTTTCAATTTTAGATGGTGTACATACAAACTCTTATGCACGTGGTATATCGTCAGTCAATAATAGTGCTGGTCTGCTAACTGGTAGACCTTACGGTGGTCTCGCTGTGTTTTGGCTTAAATCTATAAACTCTCTAGCTAAAATTATAAATTATAATGATAACAGAATTTAAGGCTGTGAAATATTGGACAATTTAGGTGATACTTCGTGTCTTTTGATAACCGTTTATATGCGGTCCTGACAATCATGAACGGTTTATTAACTATCTTGGCAAACTACGAGCTATTGCAGAGGAAACCTCTACTTCTAGTGTCTATATATTGGGTGACTGGAATGCAAACCTTAGAAATTCATCCCAATTTGGAAGGGAACTGTTATCATTCACTGAAGATATATTATATCAGATCTAGTGTATTTTGGCCCAGATGCAGATGTGTATACACTTGTAAGTCATACTCATGGGGCTGTGTCTTGGTTAGACCATTGTGTATCTTCATTTAATGATCATACTGCAATATGTGACTTTTCGATACAGTATGACATGGTATATTCTGATCATAAAACATTACTATTTGTCATTAATGTAGACATTATTCATGAATATATTCAATTTAACTGTGATAACCCTACTGTACATCTTGTGATCATAGCCAACAGATTGATAATTTGTATGATGTTATTGTCAATTGTCTAGTCATATCTAGCGACCAAATGTGTGAAAAATCTACTAATGGTGCATATATAATACCTGGGTGGAATGAATATGACACTAATGTATATTCTTTGTCTAAAGAAGCAAACAATCTTTGGAAGTCCAGTGGAAAACCTCGTTTTGGCCCAGTGTTTGATTTTATGCGTCAATTTAAATATGCGCTAAGATGTTGTCGTAAAAACGAGGAACAGGTAGAGGCTGACCTCTTAGCTAAGAAGCTGTCAGACAAAGATTTTAACTCATTTTGGCATTTGTGTAAATAAAGAAACTAAAAAGAGAGTAAATATTGCTAGCAATGTTGGTGGGGCTAATGGCGAGACATGTGTTGCAAATATGTGGAAAAACCATTTAAGCAGCTTATTAAACTCTGTAAAAAATGACTCTAGTAAATCATATGTACAAACAGAAGTAAATAAACCACAACATAATTTATTCTTTTAGTACTGTCAATTCGAATGAAATTTTAAATGTTAATGCTAAAGAATGGGAAATCTGGAGGCAAAGATCAACTAACAGCGGAACATTTAAAGCATGCTGATCCGAAGCTGATTACTGTGCTTGCTCTTTTTATGAACTGTCTTTTTTATCATGGTTATGTGCCTCTAAAACTAACTGAAGTTATCATTGTACCTATAGTAAAATGTAAATCAAGAGACTTAACTAGCCCTGATAATTATAGGCCTATTGCACTGGCAACCTTGTTTTTGTCTAAGGTATTAGAGCGTATTATGCTTAATAGGTGCACTGGAATTCTGAGTGCTGATAACCAGTTTGGTTTCAAGAAAAACACTCTACTGATATGTGTTTATTTGCTTTCAAAGAAAGTGTCAATCTGTATATGACTAGTGGAAGATCTGTATTTGTGTGCTTTTTGGATGCACGAAAAGCCTTTGATAGAATTAATCACTCCGTGTTATATACCAAGCTGATAAATAAAGGCTTTCCTATCTTCCTTGTACGCTTACTAGTAAATTGGTATGAAAACAGTTATCCTGTGTACAGTGGGGAACAACTATTTATGGTCTATTCACTGTAAGCAATGGAGTCCACCAAGGAGGAGTTATGTCCCCTTATTTGTACAATATTTACACTGATGACCTCACAGCCAAACTAAATTCATGTAGACTAAATTCATGGATGTAGACTTGGATATGTATCCAATAAAGATTCTACAATAAAGATTATTATTATTGCCAAAAAACTTCTATTAACATTTGCTAACACATGATGTTGGTTATTCGAAAAAGTTTAATTTACAAATTTTAAAACCTTGAAAGGCTAAAGGTCTTGCTGGACCCCTTGGGGTCATTTTTGCATCCTAATTTATGGTGTTTAACATTGAAAGCTTATGATGGT
>JAVFBW010187998.1:0-10409 GCA_034783835.1 Mopalia ciliata
CCCATTATGGGCGGCATGTGTGGTGTCAAAACCTCATCTCTGTATCCAGCGGCGTTAAGGTTGCCAGGGGGGTGCACCAGTTGTTTTTTCGGGCGCAAGATATGGCACCCCACATCATCACACTTCTTCCGCCGAAATTGTCGACCTCAAGGACGCAGTTCCTTGCGAACCTCTCATTCCGGCGTCTGTAGACCCGTGTGCGACCACCTCTTCTCTCCAGCTTGAATATGACTCGCTTCCAGTTTCGCAGGTTCCAGTCACTTACTCTGTTGCACCATCAGACCGTTGCACGTCGATGCTGTCGTCTCAGGTCTACGCGAAATTAAGGACGACTGGCGCGTAAGCCGTGTTGACGGAGGCAGTTTCTGACTGTCTGTTCTGATATTCTCCGGAGACCTGGGATATTTGGTGCGGATTCTGTTGCTGTTATGGTCCGGTTTTTCAGATGAAGTAGCTGGACGTAGCAGTCTTAGGCTGCTGTTCTGACCCTAGGTCGATTGATACTGTTGGAAGAGCCCGGAAATCGTACTCTGGTGGACATGATATAGTCTAGCGACTGTCCTCTGTGATTCACCGGCCAGGAGACGACACATGACGACGTTTCGGATAGGTGCGTCTAGTCTTATCATATCGTAGCAGATTGGAAAAACAATTTAACAACTAAATTTAATTGAGCTGCTATGTGTATTTTATACCCATTAATCTCGCCTATTAAACTATCAGGAGCTTAATTGTAATTGTCTGACATTTACATTATAACATGATAATGTTGTCATGTCTCAATCACGCAAATTTTTGAAAGAATTCATATTTTAAATTTTTGTTTGTGACGTTGCGTTTCTTTTTTGGGAAAGTATATTTATTTTTTTCATTTCCAGAGTTCATGTGACTTAGAAGTATTTAGGGCTTTGATACATTTAGTTTTAATGTTTAAGTAATTACTCATCTAGAATCGTTTCATTGAATTGAGAAAATTGTGAATCTTTAATTCACAAAACCGTGATAATGTAACTGAATTGTGTTTTTTGTATTCACATTTATAGATTAGGTTGTTTAGAGTGTGCAGAAATTTAAAAACCTTCAATGAAAATTCGTTTTCCTTCAAACTAAAAGAAAATTGTCATGCATGTTGAAAACCGTGTTCTTTTAAATCTCAAATCGTCATAACAGTCATTGTTTTATAACTTTGTGAAATCGTTATGACTTAATCCTACATTTGTAAAGCTCAATTCTTTAGTTGCGCGATTTATTTGTTGTTGGTTTTTTTTTTTCTTTTATTTTAATGTCGGAAATTCGTTTAATTCTTACCTAGAACATCTTGTTTTTCTAACTTTGAACCTCATTGTGTCTGTCATCAGCCACTTATAAACTTTTAACAAACACGATCTTTCAACTAATACAAAGTTACTTTAAGTCCAACTTGAATGCATATATATTTACTACAGTATAATTTGTAATAACTTTTCTTTCTTCAGATATTTGGCAACTACGCAATTAGAGTCCACCTCAGCAAGAAGGGTTTTCCCGTGCTTTGATGAGCCGGCTCTAAAAGCTGAATTTAATATCATCCTTGTTCGTAGACCGGAATTCATATCTCTGTCTAACATGCCAATTCTGAGGAGTTACACAAGGTTATTTGTTAGAATTTTTATTAAGATAAGCCGTTTTCTACATTTTTCTACATTTTTCTACATTTTTCCAAAGCGGAATTTGAGGATATTGATGACCGTCAACGTAAGTTTATATCTTTAAAATGTCCATAATCAGCACTCATAAAAGTGTGAATTCAATCAGAACGGGAGTTGTATATATACATCTTAGCTGTTGGGTTCTAACTACCCCTTCCCACATCCCTGCATTTGTTTCCTATCTTTATATTCTTCTATCGTATATGTATGACGTTTCATCTAAACTATATATATGTATTATATCTTTGAATCGGGTTTAACGCCATAATTAATGCTATTTCACTCGCATAACGATGCCCCTGTCTAACAGGTGAATGGAATTAACCCTGTTGTGAAGTCTATTGCAATGTAAGAAAACAAAACGAGACAACTTAACAAAAGAGACACAAAAACATAGTGGCATCTTATTGTCCCGTAGCTCCGAGGTCACCATGGCAACACGGAGATTTTTTCTGAACCGCCCCCGATACAAGATTATTGTGGGTGAAACTTAAAATGGGGTCGAATGGGACAAATGCTCAATTTTCGGATAACTACTAGTTTTTGCTAGCGCAGACAGAAGCACACCATTTGTTTGTCATTCTAATTATTCAGGTAAAACTTTATTAATCTACGACATGTGAGCTGCGATATTTCGCGTATTTCGCTCCACTTCCGGGTACAGGTACCCTCTAAAATATGTCCAGTCCTAATACAAACGGTAAATTAGAAAGGTGCCAATTCTCCCTTCCTGTCTTACAGCTGCACCAAACAGCTAGACAAAATATGTGATTTAAGAATTACCCGGAAGTCAAGAAAAAAAAAAACCAAGACCGATATGACCTATTTTTGTCACGATTTAGGCCTGATGGTTTTGTAGCTGATGTGTTTGAGAAGACTGTTAAAATGTCCACGTACATTTTGGCCTTTGTTGTTGGCGATTTTGACTACAAGGAAATGATAACATCCAATGGTGTTCGGGTGAGCAAATGTCCGCAAAATATTATTGACATTCGGCAAAGACTTAACTTCTCCGTTTTGTTAACAAAGAAAAAAATACATTGTTAAGTTACATCTAGAAGCCGGAATGCTAACATAACAAACAAGATTAATACTGCATTTAAGTGTTGATACAAGAATCGCGTTTGTTAAGTTACATCACACAGTTCTAATCTAAAATTGCTATTATATAGTGATCTGTTGATATGTCCAATGGCCATTCGAGCTCCACTGTAAAACGCACTAAAAACACATTGAGATTATTTTTTATTCTGTAAAAAGTTCTATAAACTCAATTAACATAGCATATGCCATTCAGCAAGTCAGCGTATCGGGTACAAGTATCTGTGATTGCAATTTTTTGTGTTTTTTATAATCAACTTGTTCTCATAAACGCGTGAAATACTACCTAAGTAAATAATTACTTTTATTACTTTCCAGTTCCGAGTATATTCAACTCCATCATCGATAAATCAAACAGACTACGCTTTATCAACCGGCGTTGCTATACTGGAATACTTCGAGGATTATTTTAATATCTCCTATCCTTTGCCGAAAGTTGGTAAGCTCATATTTTATGTGTCTTCATGGATTTCTTCACTCTTGTGTAGCCTTTTGAATGTATCGGTATGTAGTCAGTAATAAGTCCAAGTGACGTTCTAGATCCAAACGTTTTTGTTGGCAAATAACTTTCAGGTGAGGATCCAGTTTTGATCTGAAACGAAAAACTATTAACAGTTCTTAAATCAGTAAAATTTTGTAAATATTTGATATTTTCAGCCTACTGTTGTTGCAACATGTAACAAACATTAGGGCTAACAAATTAATACTTACACTTCTTCGCCTTTTAAATACTTTAACATGGAAACGTTCAGCCACCGTAATGGATGCAAATCCCGGGAATACATATGGATTACAGAATTCATTACATTAAACTTCGGCCATTGATGTCCGAATATCAAATATCAGAGTGACAAAAAAGAAGGAACTTATAGGTTAATGTTTATGCTTACTAATGCTGTTTCCATCTACCGATCAAGAGTCTCTCTGTCGACCTCCTGGTATATGAGTGAGCTAAACTATATCGCTCTGACAATTCATTGGGTGGGTTTTATAAGGGTTTTTGAGGTTTTCAACCGTTTTTAGGCCAACATCAGTGAAAGTGGACACTCTGTCGTCATATAAGTGGAATACCATCCAGTACGCTAAAACCTCAATCCAACAAAGCAACTATGACACTTTTCGTTACCTGTTTCTATATGTTTGTAGATATGATAGGTATTTCTGGTCGAGGCGGTGCTATGGAGAATTGGGGATTGATTATTTACGAAGAGTCTAATTTGTTTTATGAGGAGGGGGTGACACCAGCCTCGAGTCTCGGTGATATTGCCCGCATTATTTCACACGAATTGGCTCATATGGTAGGTCATACGCCACACAATTTCATTAATACCATTGGCACTGCCATACCTCCCTGGTTTTTTTCTAATAGAACGCTTTCTTATAAGCCTTGACCAGTTTGTGTAGATATAGTTCGTAAAGCATTGTAAATTGTGCGTTCGGCGCCAGGCAAATCACAACTGTATAAATACACTGGGATTGTGTTATTATCTTATACAGCTGCAGGTCAATGCCGCTCGTTTGTAAATTTGCTTATTACTTTAATAAGTCTTTAATCATATCTGGGATATAAGTTTGCTCTTTACAAACGAGAATTCATTTTAAAATTCAGTTTTTTAATGGCTTGATATAGCGTAAAATTTGACAACGACTTGAACTTTCTTCTGTCTTAAAAAAGGTAATTGCAGTCGATCACAACAAACGATTATTTTTCAACTAAAAGATACAACGCTTATTAAGATATTCCTACTATATAAAATCGAAGCTGTGGCGTAGCCGTATTGGGATTGCACTCTGCCTTATTCCTTATACGCTTACGTCATCAAGTTTCTGGCCAATCAAATGCATGATATGTGTCTTATTTTGAATCGATTATTAGCGTATTATTGAATATCACGAAGAAAAACAAACATATCAATTGTTGAAAACATGTTTTGTTAGATGGAAATAAGGTTTAATTATACCTTTGGACAAAACAAATACGTTACATCAAGTTGATTTTAGCATTATGTACTTTGATACAAGATAACGACCTAGTGCTGTCAGAGTTATTCGGTGATGTAACGCCATTATCGTGTACAGCAGTGTATACTTTTTTCGACAATTCGTACCATTACTTTGGAATCTAAACATCGTAATAATGCGAGGAAAAAATTAATGAACCAGTGTATTACATCAAATGTCGCTTTGGTTTGTTAACCTCCCTTGCGTGCTTTTACTAAATTAATATCTGACGCAATGCCCTGTCTCTCCTGGAATATAATTTCTTCTCACACTACACCCCAACATTGTCACACCTCATCCGGATGACAATATGTGGGTTTTCATCTTGTCAAAACAAAAATCGCGTTTTTTGTATTGGCCGCCTATTGGCCGAATAAAAGCACGTTATTTTTATTGGCCGCCAGTCGGCCGTATAAAACTCACGTTATTTTATTGGCCCGCCTGTCGGTCGTCAAATATATAAGTGAGTCGCAAGCTGTGGCTTCAACACAACCAAATTAAGTTTAGGTCGTTATCCTTACATGTCATACCGTTCATTGCACTTTATCTATATAGTAATGCCACTGTTCGCCTGCTGGATACCATGTGAAGGTCATATCACCCGACCAAGCCTCGTTACTTGTCAAATATACTGATTGAGTGATATTCAGCTGTCAGACAGTTTGTCGTTATATAACCCATAATTAACACATTAAAAACAGTCGCCCATACACATCTAATGTTTCATATTTTGCAGTGGTTTGGCGATCTGGTCACGATGGACTGGTGGAGCGATACCTGGCTAAAGGAAGGATTTGCCACATTCTTTGCGTACCTTGGTGTGAACAGTGTACACCCTGATTGGAAACAAGTCAGTACAAACATGCTGACGGCTACGTTATTTATTATATAGGACCATTGGCTCCAAGCGATATTACTTTGAATCCGCTGTTAGATGACATTACCTCTTGCAGGATGTGTATAATCCGATCTGCACGTTATTATCAGATTCCAGCTCACATTTATTACAAATTATTACTCAATTTAAACAAGGGCAAATCATAGGCATTTAACAGACAAACAATCACAGCTTGCACCTGTAAATGTAAATAAAGACTTTCTTCAATCGTTATCATGATAGGTGACTGAGGGGTAAATATTAACTCCAGCGTTGCTTAGTGGAACAAGATTTGTGCACTGTAGGCTTCTTCCAAATGGTTGCAACATAGTTTTGTGGATCATATCAACTTTTCTGACAGCTACAGCGAGTAGATGACTATTTAGGTTATCAAATAAATTATTAAGGTCTATCACGTTTAGAGGTTCAAGCTGTGATTATTTCGTCTGTTGAAGGTCGTGCGGCCTACGGCCTGTAATTTGTCTTTGTTTGAAGACGGTATTAATTTGTAATAAAAGTGAGCGCGAAACTATTAACAATGTGCTGATCCGGTGTTATATCTCTTCTCTACCGATTATTAACACTTGGATCAACTATCTGATGGACACAAACTGTGACAAGACAAAAGAATGTGTGGGTTTTTTTTTAAAATTAAAATGCCACGAAAGTAAACAGAAATACTGTTTAGTGTCATTTCAGCTTTTTATTTAGAAAATAAGCTTTTGTTTTCCTGGCAGAAATGTTTAGTAAAATGCCCAACAAAAATACTTATAAAATGGTTTTCTTGCTAAATATTGTTAAATCTAGCCTTTCATTACGCTATGGGACATGTTAAGCTTCCGATAAACATTATCTGTGGCTGTTTCCTTGCAATCTTTCCGTGTCGGGCTACTAGCCATTTTTCTTTGAGCATCTCATACTTTAAGTCAACTTGTCAACACGGTATAAATGATGAATTCACACTTTGGTTGTGGTTTTTGTGACGTTTCCGTTCGGTTTCCCAACGTATTTACGTTATACAGGTGGGGAAGCTGGCAATTCCTTGGCATTAAAGTAGAATGTCCTTGAGGACGATGCCAAACCCACTGTTTTGTGCCGGAGGTGTAATCGGTTTCTCTCTGCTTTTATCATGTCTGCAGTGTTGCGGTAAAAAAGTAAACTGTTTTTTAATCAGTAGTTCCGGAACATATCAAAATATGTTGATCAATATATTGTCATAGATGACAAGACATTGCGGAAAAAAAAGACAAAATGTTTTTGGAATTTGTCATAGTTCTATTCCTGGGTAAATGTCATCCCACTCTTAAAGTGCATTCAACAATGATGAGCCACTCATCGCTACATATAACATCAACTCAATCCCGTTTCAGCCATGCTGACACTTAAAACTAGTGTTGAGCACCGGAAAAAGGTTAATGGTGAATGACGATGAGCGCTTAAATATTCAAGATGACTCCCTTACTTTTTTGAGGACTAGTTGTGTAATTTTGGTTGACAGCCTACATCTTGTTTTGTAGTATGATTCGTATGTGTCTAGCAGAGAGGGGATTATGCAATCAGACTACCAGTATGGACATCCCATACACAACCCGGTGAATACGCCCCGGGAAATTAGGAGAATGTTCAGCTCAATGTCTTATGGGAAGGTGAGAATAAGTTTAGGCGCTGTGTTACCATCACTCAATATAAAATAATCTACAACTAGACAATGGCTCTAAGATTACCTGCGAATTCATGTTTTTAACCGTTTTCATTTGCTGATCCGTGGCATATGTCGCCACAAACATTGGCACTAATTAATGCCCAATGGCCAGGCATAACGTACGAGAGTTATTTTGTCAAGTCCACTATATAAACTCTTGTCTCGTGATGAATCCATGTTTTTTAACGTCATGCGGATTGCTTTTCCCCACAATTTGTCATCAATGTTTTTCGTGAACTAGTATAGCCATTAATTTGTTCAATGACAAATACGACCAATATGGTTGAACAATATGTCATACTTTTTTAGACAGCACGATATTATCTTTAGTCGCTCGTTATTAATAAATTCTACAACGCATGCGCAGTTGGTAGCATGATAAAAGGAAATATAATTTTTTGCTACATTGTAACTCACATTATCAGAGTGTATAATGGCTTCTGAATTATCCAGTAAACTTATGTCTACATATAACGGCAATTTATAACAACAATTGTTTGTATATACAGCAATAATTAATTCAGTAAAATAGAAATTTATCATAGTATTAATAAAGACAGCTGGGCCTCTCACCAATCTACTCTTAGCTATAGAGTGCATGCTGACATTGCAAATTCGCTATACAAGTGGAGTACGTTTGAGTGCGAAGACAAACCGATTTGTACAAACTTAGAAAAATATTAAAACGGTGAAATGATTTAATTGAAGCAATATGCCCTGTAACCAGTTTTCGTTGAGCGGACGGTTTAGTTTAACTTCTTTTATTTTAAACAGGGGAGATAAGCATCGATGTCAGTACTTGTCAATGTATGTTTATGTTTTTCCCAGGCTGGGGCTATTATTACCATGTTGAGGCAATTTTTAGGTGAAGACACATTCAGGCAAGGACTCCAGGTACAAGCTTTTGTTATTTGATTAAAACCATTTTTGTGCTACTTACCTTATTGTGTATAGCGTAGAGACGGCTTGAATGTATTGATGCACCAAATTTCAGTATATTGAGTCGTCGCTAAACAAATTGCACCTTTGTATATATACCAGGAATTGATAATACCTGTTTATAACTGCATCTCAATGCTGCTCATTTAAATGCACTTAATCAGCATAACGTTCAATATTTAATATTGTAATACATATAGTTGTAGAATTCTCTATCTGTATATAAAATAACGTCATAAGCCCCCTTTTAAAAAACATTTTCAAGTATATGGACATTTCCATAAGAGTACTGTGCAATCTTATCTGGCCCAATGGCTCACCGGGACCTATCTGAAATAGGCAGTGATAATTCATTAGTTTCAATCCGTTAAAACGTTTTGTGGTCCTCCTTGTTGGTTATGAATATGTTTGTCTTTGCATAGCTCGGCGTCAGTGGTGTTCCCATTCTGGGGTTTTCCTGGAGCTGGGTTGATGTGAGTGTGTGCTCTCTGGTGTTTTACACTTAAGCCTTGTGAAGCACACTATACCTTATGTCACTTCACTCTGCATACTGTGATAGTACTATAACTTGATTATTATTTGAGGCGGGTACGTTAAGCAAATGGTAGTTTTGGTCACCCATTTGTCTCGCACGAAAATATATCAACATGAAGATGCCAATAACATACTTTCATGATTAATTTGACGATTCCTTCAAAAGTATGATTCAATATTCCAGTTTGAAGCCTAAGCCTGCTCATACAGCATCTGTGTCAATTTGTTCTAAGCTCAGTTGGAAATGTGTCTTTTCACACCGGCTGCATGCAGCTGGATTATGCTGATCAGCGAAGTAATGACCACATGCATCCTTGTGACGAATTTAGTGTACCTGGGGCTTTTAAGCTGGTTATGTCCCCATGATCATTTCAAACCGGTTTTTAAAGTTATAACGACATCAAAGCCAGATTTGAAGCGATTGAAGTTCAACTGATTGAAAACCACAGATGTGTTTTCACACCAACAACGTCAAACCGACTTAATGTCACTTTTCAATCTTACAGGTTTAAATATGGCCGTGGGTATTAAGATAATGCTGGAGAACTGTCCACAAATTGTTTTGTTTTCGTTGTAGAGATATCTCCGTGCATACTCCTACAGCTGTGCGAATAAAGATGACCTATTTGAAGCTCTCTCTCAGGTTTGTTGAATATTGCTTATAAACCACGAATCCAGAAAGGGTATTTTGATTGTAGGACTGATATGGATTTTGTGTCATCCATCCAATCGGAAGACCTCGAGTGTTCTGCGCAGAAGTTAACCATAGCTCATAATGCCCTCTGAGTAAGGGTAGTTGTTTTAAGACTGCCAATGCTGTCTTTAGATAACATTGGAGTAAGATTCACTTTCCAATAAAATCCAAACAATTCGCACTATATGGTTCTGCTTGTCTCTATTATTGTTGGAATACACTGCCGTCACATACGTAAAATTGCATTAAGCATGGCGTAAAACACAAATCAATCAATCCATATTTTGTATTAATATAAAAAGCATACGGTTCAAATATGATCTGCTTAAAGTTGAATTTACACGTGATGATGTAAATGTATAACAGAAACTCATTCACACGCCAAGGTATCAATTCTTCTCTAAAATTAGATGGCTAACATTCCCCTCGCATTTGACGGGGGGGGGGGGGGACGAGAAGGAGGGGAATGTTTTTAACGCCAGGTAGTCAATGGTTTTTGGCGAAGGAAAGATATGGAAGTTTCCCATTCAGAATCGGCATGGTGCGAGGTAAGATCGCCGAACAATACATTTATACTTGGAACTATTTACCGACCACATTCTGCAATAGAGTTATATTGGGATTATATAAAATATGCCCTCACTGATCAAGGACAATATCTCTTTTCACTGCATTGTATTTTATTCCATTATGGTGGCAGCACAGATTATTTCTCTCTTTACTCCAGACAGTATATTACTTAGGTAGTTACTTTGGAACTTAATCCTCATATAATACATGTAGCATGTTAGATATCTTATCTATGGTTTTGGACCACACTGTTCAACAGAACATTGGACCTTGTTTATTTAACTACTTTATCATACTATTATA
>JAVFBW010188009.1:0-10408 GCA_034783835.1 Mopalia ciliata
TATTTCGGTCGTCACTTGTTGGGGGTTGTATATGATCTCACGTGTATGCAGATGTGAAATTCCTTTAAATACGCTTCCAGTGTATGTAAGTCAAAGAATAAATATACGGCTGCTATTTTTATGTTGTAGAATGTCCATATGGTAAATGGGATAATAACTGCTCGAAAACCTGTGGGAAATGTCTTGAAGAGGCAGGTTGTAATAAGACAACTGGGATTTGTCCCCAAACCACGAGGAATCTCAAATGTCTGCCAGGATATTTGGAATCTGATCCTTATTGTAAAACAGGTTGGTAGATTTCTAAATCATATTTATATAACATGACGGTTATGTTACCTTCAATAAACCCTTACCCTTAGTGTCTGATTATCTGACACATGTAACCTTGAAGCACGGTTTGAACCATAACCCATGGTTTTAAGGCCGCTTTTAATTTAAGTCTATCTATCGTTTATAGTTCAACCATAACTCGAACATGTTAAAGAACGTTTACAGCGATCCTTATAGTTTACTCAAGTTAAATGCTAGCCATGGTGACAATCTTACTGGTGAATTGTTGCTAAACGCACCAACCAATGGAAAACTATGGAATTTCAACTGGTCACAATCCAATATAAATTACACATAAATCTCAGAGTTAACGCGGACAATTCTCTGCCAAACTTTTTTCGAAGAATACCTCTAGTAGTTACCAAACTCAATCTTTGCCGACTTCTCACACAAGGACGCTAGATGCAGACTCAAGATCTCCATTAGTCTATCATTCAATGTAGCCTTATTTAGAGATACAGAGTTAGAAAGCACGTAACTATGGCAGGCGAAGTGTTTCAATATTTTATATTTACTCTCTTTGTTTAAAATATAACTTTCTTATCCATAATTTATAGTTTCATTGCATATAGTTTTATTTATATTCTATATTTAAAATATATGTGCAATATTTTTATATATGTGTTGTAAAAGTTTTTATATGTATGCGATGATTTGGATTTATATGCATGAAATTGTATTTGTCTTCAAAACGTCTTCAATATATTTATTGCAAAAGTGCATTATGGGACATCTTAATGGTTCAGCCGTTGATAAATGTTATGCGCTCCAAACGCCACAGGATTTGACAGAATCCGCCATCCAATGAAATCTCGCCTTACGAATGTTTTTGGTTAAATTATTATATTTCCCAGAATGCAATTTTACAGCAAAAATTTAAACTGTTTCATGAACAAATATAAAAATGTGCACAAGAAATATATATATTCATGAACAAATATAAATATGTAGACAATAAATATATATAACTGTGTTGAACGCAAATGCAGAATTTTACAGCATAAATTGAAAATATACAATTAAAATATAAATTTGTTGAATGCAATTGCAGAATTTTAAAATATATATAAAGTTTTTATTCAAACAAAAAATAATGGATTTAATACTGAAACACTTCGCCTGCCATACGTAACCGTGTAATTTCAAGTTTTGTCACTTACGGGCTATTATCCGTTTAGTACTGTAACAACAGAGACAGCGTTTCTGTTGAGGGTTATCGTTTTCGATGAGAAAGCCATAGTATTGTCCATTGGTCTGGAATAGAATATATATTATTAATCTTAGTATGCATACAACATCACGTCTTTTGACATACAACTGCACTTCTAGCACAGATGTCAGGCCTAAAATATGCTAACTATTAAACTTGTAAACGGTGTCAAAAGATACGTAAAACTACAATAAATCAAAAATACAAAGGTTTACATACAGAAGCAAATAACACAATTACAAAGTAATGTTGCAGCTTAGGCATTTTAAAAAGTAACATCGAAGATAAGAAAAACACACAATCAAAATTGAAAAAGAATCGTAAGTTAGAATGTACATACCCCCTTCGAGCCTTTCAATGTCTGAGCTTTCGGTAAATTTGTGATAAATAAACCATAAATCTTAAAACAAGGAGGATATTCAACATGCGTTGCTTGTCCTCCAGATATACTGGCAACCGACGTTACGAGTACTGTCCAAAATACTGTTGGATGTATTGAACTTTAACTTTGAGACTTGAAATCGCCCATTGGCCGTTTAAAAAAAAAATAAACTGCTGTCCAAGTATCTGTTGCCAACCCGATATTTATGTCTTTTCCACCCTTCCATCTCTTTTGAGACATGTATACATACTTAATAAAAGGGTACAGAATTTATTCAATGGGGATATTTGACCTGTGTTAAGCCGGAAGGTCTAAATAATTTAAGATATAACCGCTAAACCAATATTCGAAGTAGACAATTACACAGTTTGGGATGTTTATTGTCTGTATATTACAAGGATGCAGTGTCCTGTGTCTCTGAAGGTCGATCATATCATATAGCGTTTTCTACAGATATAGAGTCTAAGTGAACGTAACCGTGAACAAACCTGCTATGGTGTGGTAAATTGAATTAATGTCCAATAATTTTTGGTACACCGATCTAACTGAGATAGTTTATATATTAAACACTATCTTTAATCGCCCAGTTTCATCATTAAAGTGTGGAAATACCACTCAAGTATCGGTTGTCAAACCGCCATTTTAAGATTTCAGATTTGAAATGTCACAGAAGGTCGAGATAAACTTGATAAAATGATATACAATTGATTGACCTACATTTTGAGAAAAAGCAAGCGTGCAAACTGCAATCAAATGGCTTTATTTTAATAACAATATTACACACCATCCCCGAGTTGTAATAATTGCCGTATACTAGAGAGCGTACGTTTTATTCCAGGGTGTGTGGAGGGACAATGGGGAGATAACTGTGTCTTTAACTGCAGTGAGAACTGTATTGGTTCCCCCTGTGCCAAGGAAAGTGGAGTTTGTCCAGGAGGCTGTCTGGCTGGGTTTACAGGCGACACATGTAACACGGGTTAGTTATCCAACCAAAGCATTTACTCACAAAAAAATGTAAACGACATTACGAATGAGATTTTATGTAAATGAAAATATGTACTTTAATATTTATACGGTCTTACAAAGTAGGCCTATATATACAAGGTAACATATAGAAACCCATAAGCGGCTTCAGTTCAGAACTTTGTCTACTGGGGAAAAGATCGAACTGGAATTAAGATTCTTGTGAATTTGAATGTGTTAAAAATTATTCTAAACGACAACAGCACTATTTTTAGGGAGAAATAATGGAAATTCGCAAGACAAGCTTTTAAAGTTTCTTTTCATGAACGGGATAGGATTTGACAGTAGACAGACTGTGCTTTTCTTTTTATTAGTAAGATAACTAGGGTTAATCCTTACTCACCTGTTTCCATAAAAACACTATCGGTTCATTCTACCCTGATGTTTGCCAGAATCTAAATGATTAATTCGTAAGCATGAAATATTTGAGTTTTAGTAGTCAGGTACTCGTATAGGCCCGCAGGGTGTCTTCCTGTATGGCTCCAAATTGTATGGCACCGAGACAACGGAACCCTATAATTTGGGATTATACAACTCTACAATATTTGGGTCTATAAAATATGAATGTGTACGGCAGTCTACCCGTGCAAACCCCCTGAGTGGGCGTCAAAGTGTATCGAACAAAGAGGTGTATCATAGTTGTAATTTACAAGTAAAATAATAAAGAATAGTAAATTTATAGATCCCTGAACATGTGGAGTTGTAATGTATCAGTGTTTGAACACACAGGGCAAGGGGGCAAAATATGTAATCCGGTTAAGTATAAATACACAGTTAATACAGTTCATTGTAAAGAAATTCTTTAACCCTTCAACATGGTTATCCTCGGATGTGGTGTATGTTTGAAAGTGTTCAGTCGGCTAAACCTGTCCTTTGTGGAGATAAGTGTTCCACTGGAGAGAGAATCACCCCTAGTGAAAGCCTCGGCATTGGACGAAATTGCATGGAAGAAAGTAAAAGAGAGCCAAGAACTTATTGACAACTGTATAGAGAATGGTCGATCTACCGATGACCCTATTTATCATGACAGGTTTATTTCCAGAAACTCTAGCCTTAGATAGAATATCAGCTCTTGATACGTTTTTACCATTTATTTCATTACACATAGCTAACCCAAAAGTCAAATTATTCTCAGGGTAATAAATTGTGAAGAATCCTTTTTGCGAAAATCGGAAATGCGGTTCAAAATAGTGCTGCCGATTGGAGTGTCCTCCATATCATGGGTAATAAAGAAGCCCAATGGCAGGAAATTTCCTTTCTAACAGTGTCAAGTTTGTACCAAAAAAATTAATGTTTTTTTTAAATGTTTTTCCAGTTGGGAAGTTGTAGCGGTATCACAGTACTTTCTGTTCGGTCTAACCGTTTGAGTACCTTCCGGATGAGATTGGCAGAATCCCAGGATTAAGGGTTGTCAACGTCAGTGATAACATACTAGTCAATGTACCATTCTTCTACCAAAGATAGAGTGTTACATTTAAGATTTTTTAAACGCAGACTAAACCTTTGCAATAACTACGCGTCATCACGTTCGTCTTAGGGAAGCATTATGTCCTCAACCGTTCGCGAACACTTGGCGCACATCATTCATTTGGATGGCGCAAATTCCTAAATTATGTATGTATGTATGTTCGCGAACACTCTCGTGTGTTACGAGATCAGTCTATAGAGGGGAGGTAACTCTGTTAGATCCTCAAATGTGCTATTAAGTTGATGGTGTAAACAACGTTCACATTTACCTTGGCCAGTGCCGTCTCGAGGTATTGATCTACTCTCTCTTCTACGTCAAACATCATACGGTCATCACTCCTCACACCCAGTCTGCACCCACCACAGTCCTGTCGCCACAGTTCACCAATTATGGGCATAACCTGCTGAGCCATACAGTGTAATACTTTCTCGATCATATAAATTTCGTGCGTAGTTTCGTATCTGAACACAGCTAGAAATTCCTCATTTACCGTGTCAAGTAGCTTCTCCCCTTCGTATCGAGATATCATACGCTCATCAATTTCAGAAACATAGCCCATCATCTTAGACCAAACACCTATTCCAAATATTATCACAGTTATCTGTTGGTAGAAGTTTTCAGTGTTCTCTTTTCCATACCGCCACATGCCTATATGGATCAATGTGAAGCCTTGGTGAATGGAAACGGTCAAATAAACATCACCGCCGAGAAGACCCTATACCGGTACCTTGACTACTTTTTTTTATATGGTCTTAATTATTTCAGAAGTTAGTAGAATGATGCTTATTTACGTTATATACTGGTCATATTTTTATACCCCATATCCTCTTCTTTTGTCAACTGGTTTCGTATGTTTAATGCAATGCAAATAATTTTGCTGACTCAGCTTTTTCAATCGTTTATAATCGCCTTGTTCACTACCAGTGTTTGATTATATGTTTTCATGACTTTTATATTCATTTATTCTATTGCATCCCTTCGTATCCTGTTTTCAGCTTGCACGACAGGCTCGTGGGGAAAAAACTGTAACGAGACATGTAGCCTAAATTGTTTGAACGGATTTGTATCCTGTAGTCTGCTGGACGGGTCTTGTCAAGAAGGATGTGTGAAGGGATTTGAAGGGGAACGATGTCATTCGTCTGGTATTATAAAACGTTTATGCGCTTTAGGATTTATTTAAAGAATGCTATCGAAGGTTTCTTTATTGCAACTTCATCATTCATGTTATACATAAATTACCGGCAGTTCGTATGATTAAACGACTGACCATTTAAAAGTGCGTTCAGACTTTCATCTCAACCCACTGGTTTCTATTTTTTCAACAGCTCACATGCAGACGGACAGAAAATAAAACCGGTTTCTACTATATACTGACATCGATTTGTTTTTCCTAAGTTTAAAGCTCAATAGAAAACAATATAACGAGATTTTACGCAAAGCTATTTTAAGTTTTAAACAGAAAATCTAGGTATCTCCGGAGGCCTTTCTTATGAAGCTGTTGAACTCGGATATCTGTGTGGAGTCAAAAATGTTATCCAAATGGAAAAGTGTGCTGTACATCTGGCAATGGAATTTTATTAAATAGATTTGCTCTTTCTTAGTATTCCACGGGGCTGTATAATTATGGAATTCAGTCTGACTAAATATTATTTTTTGATTATTATTATTTTAACGTTGTCCGAAATATGACGTGAAACAGTGTAACGTTATTGGACACATGACGCCAAATAATATCACCTCTGAGGTGCGTGGTTAAATGACATGCATTCGTCCGCAACGTAATAATAGAGTCAAATTGAAATAGGGCTCATCGTTAGCTGTACAGACGGGCAAACTAGGGCGACTGAACGAAGTAAACTAGGGTGTCAGACACCTCGAAAGAAGGTGCATTTTAAGGCCGCTTTAGTTTGACCGCTGTCGTTCAGACGACAAAATAAACCACACTCGCATAACATTGATATAAAACCGGCGTGTCCTTCATCCCAAATCTTGTGAATTATCTAATAATCCCTACGATTCTTCCCCTACGCCAACAATTGACGACATATATTACATGACGGACATACTTTGTCCTTCATCCCAAATCTTGTAAATTATCTCATAATCTGACTCTCTATGGTTCTTACATGACAGACCTACTTTGTCCTTACCCCCACGTCTTGGCTATGACTACGGTTCCTAGTTAAATAGTTCAATGGTTTATTAAATTGATGATAAACCTGTCCACGTAATAATGTTCTCAATTAATGTTTCACTGTCCCGAGAATTGTACAAAAGCCTAAATAACAGGATTTGTTAGGGTAATAATTACCAGTCTGAGAACGCACGTGTCTGCACGTTTAACAATTTACTTAGAGGGTACGCTTGCAAGTCCACTGGTTCACTACCTCAAGCTTGCGAAGAAGTCTGGAAGTCCGGTTTTTTAAAGTACGGAAATTATGGTAGTTTACTCTATTTGTTTCAGTGAAAGGAGCCGCAGAGTCTAAGGCTTCTCCTGCTGGGATCATTGGAGGCACTGTTGGTGGCGTCATTGGAGCCATTGTCATTGTCGTTGTTGTTTTTATTGTGATAATCTGGTACGTCTTAATTAGCTCTTCGATCTGTTCGTTTTTTGTTGTTTTCAGTGGCTGGTGTAGTATTTTATTGAATTTTGCACATTTATATTATTTCGGGCAATCTGATATAAACGAAATCTGTATTAACCCATTAATTGCCAATTGACAAGCCACAAAATATGATAAAGGGGTGTATACTAATCACAGGATTTTCATTGTACCGCTTGATGTTGGATTTTGTCGGTCAAAATGGGACAATACAACATCGGGTAGCACATTTAGATCCGGTTTCAGTAAGATTGGCTAAAGATTTTGTAACCGAAATTTAAGAAATGTTACTGATATGTTATTTTTAAGTTACTGTTATAGTTAATGGTAAATAGATGTTGGTTAAATATATTTGATATAATTTGAGATAATGTATGTGCTAAATTTATGAGTGAAAATGTAATGACTAATTTTCTGTAGTGTGTTGTTATGTATAATCGGAAGTCTATTAGCTAGAAGTGTGTATCTGTCATATAGTAATGTCCACGGCATTGTAGACCAGCAAGAAACGGTGACGTCACATTTCAGACATATGTCTTTACTTGTAAGGAACTCTTGGTAATTTCACCTGTGGGGGAGCGGGTGGGCCGTTTAACACCAGCAGGCCCTGCAGAATAGTCCCTCAACTTCCTCAGTTGATCGTAAGAGGCGAGAAAGAGGCAGTCTGTTGGCCATGGGTTGCGTGCCGTAATGGAGGAGAATCAGATTAAGTGGGAAACATAAAAATATTTTTTTTTTTGGTTCTGCTGAGGAATAATTCCCTCTCAGCAGAGCAGGATTACTTCGTTTCCTATTTAAGTATACCAGCCATGGAACCCTCGTTACATGCCCCTGCAAGGGAGGTTTCACCCTAGTTGGTACTCGGTGGAGGGTAGGGGACATGGTGAAACATTAACCCCTTATCATGGCTTCCCCTCCCAACCTTATACCCTATGGAAACAGAAGAAAAGTAAATAATAAAAGAACTAAATGAAAAAACTAAAGATAACTGGCCTAGATTCATAATGATTAGTATCCAAAGTGAAAATAAGCCAGTAATAAAAATATCGTCATTTGAGTTGAACAAGACACTAATAGGTACGGTAGGAACTGTGCAAAATGTAACAAAAATTCGCGGTCTGGTGACATTCTGGTTGAATGCACCTGATAACAAGAAGCAATCAATTTACTTAAATTAAAAAGAATTTTGAAGTTGCCTGTATCCGTTACACCTCATAGATCCCTTAAGAGCAGTAAGGGGATCATTTGAGACAGAGGTCAAGATCTCCCTGATCTATCAGAAAGAGGTCTGCGCCGAGCTCAATGATCAAGGTATAGCTAACGTTAAGCGCTTTAGAACAAAAAAGAATGGTCAGATCATAAAACTTAATACATATTTAATTACATTTGATTCATCTACAGTGCCGGAACACATCTACATTGGTCCTTACAGGATGGGGATAGATACCTTCATCCCCAAACCAACAAGGTGCTTCCAGTGTCAGAATTTCGGACACGGAAAGAACCAGTGTATAGCTGGCGTGGTTTGCTTTCGCTTCTCCGAAGAAGGCAAGGAGGGCTTCGAATGCATCAAACCAATAAAATGCTGTAACTGTCACAAGGCCCCTATGGCCTCCTCCAAAGACTGTAGTTTTTTTCATTAAAGAAAAGAGAATTCAAGTCATTAAAAGTGATAAGAACGTTAGCTATATCGAGGCACGGCGCCTGCCTCTGTCTCAGATGTTCAAGGGTCATCCCAGTCCTAGGCCAACGCCACAAAGAAAGTGTTGGTGTCTGTTGCGACACAGACCTCCCTTACGTGGTCAACTAGGGATGAACACCCTTCTGCTGTTGATCATAAGACCAGTCAAAAATTTCTTAAATCCACTGCTTCAACGGAAACTTATACAAATTTGTTTCTCTTGATGTTTGCTCCTTAGGATGCTTCAGATTGGAAATATCTCTTTCATATAAAACATAGATATAAATTAATAAAATGTTCACGCCACAGCGTAGTTGAAATACTGCCGAATGTGGCGTAAAACCCCAATCAATCAATCTCTGGGTAATCTCATCCCTGTTCAGCCAATGTGTGTAGCAATTGTTTTCGTTTGGACGACTGGCTAAATATTTTGTCAATTTAGTTGCCGTCTAACGAGTACAAATTGCACTAGGTAAATGCGTTTCCTTTAATTAAAAACATTATGATCGAGGACTGCCAGAACTTTCCCATAATGCATCATTTTTAAAGTTGCGTTCTTCTAAATTTTCTTGTCTGCTACATCACATGATACCTTATAACAGGGGGCTCGGTCCCCAATGCTGGTTAGCTTATCTATATAGCAGTTGCATACTTCTAGTTAATAGACTTCTGATATAATATATGGGCAACAAACTAGAAATGTTTATTATTTGGTAGACAGTTTGCATTGTGATTTAGAAAATATGGTATACCTTATAACTTGGAAAAGTGTCTAAAGCAATATGTCGGTGAAACCTAAAATCTCCTTCGGCTTAGAGCCAACAATTATTTGAGTTCCATCAAGTCAAACCTCATATCTCCAATAGCTGAATATTTCTCTCTTTATCATCTGGTTGAAGATCGTTTTGAAATCATGTCGATTGAAAAATCACAAATTCTTCCCTGTCAGAAACGCTTAGAAAGGGAGGCTTATTGCCTTCATACTCTTTAAACTTTGTACCCAATGGGTCTCAATTGGGAACCAGGTAAGGGGTGTTAAAAAGAAATGTCAAATTTGTATTTCAACATGGCCAACCAAGCACCCAGTTTGCTAGTCTCCTTATACGGCAATATCAAAATTTTGTACCCTAAAATGTCTTCTCCTCCCTCACAAAGACCCATTATAGCATACATGAGAAACAATAATCTGAAGAACCAAAAGGTTATGGCCAAACTTCCATCTGTATCCGACCGGGTATAACTCATTCTCGTTAACAGATATATTCATATGTTAATCTCTATATCTCAGAAATAACAAATCCGAAATACCAATGGTCATTTTATACCTTCTCTCAATATGTTTGTAAGTTACACATAATACCACTCGAGATTAAGGTCCATTAGGAGTTTATCTAGAACATAATCTTCATCCATGTACCTGTATGATTGATTTTTAGAAATATATATATACAGATATATAAAACAAGTTTAAAGTCAAAAAGTCAAATAGCTTATATATTGTTTTTTATCTGTCACTGACCAGTCTTTAAACTACCACGTGGCCTAAAGTGTCTTACATTATTTGTTGAATTATACCAACTTTCCATTGCTTCATGGAATCAGTCTCCAAAAGAACAGCTTTATAAGGGGTTCACTGCTAGGCCATTTTCCTGACTACTGTAACGATTTTACTTACCTTAACGATCGCTGTACTTCCGCATTTAGAGAATAC
>JAVFBW010188020.1:0-10408 GCA_034783835.1 Mopalia ciliata
GCCTTACGTATATGTGGGCTGCTTTGTCGCTTTCATTGGTACAAAATGTGATTTAGTTTTGACTGACAGAAATATGTTTACTCTGCCAGCTGTCATTTATAAAATCGTGTAGATGGTTTGTTGTTGTTTTTAGATTAACTTTCTTTCCGCCAGCGAAAGTTTTGTGCATGATTTTAACATAATCAAATATTTATATTTTCGTTGCATTTGTTGCATTATGGAATGATACATGAGTAAAACATGAGTATCATGAGTAAAAAAATGAAGGTTTTGGGTAATTTTGTTTCTTTAAGTTAAATATTTTGGAGGTATTTATCTATTTAATTTTTACAGGTGAAAGGAAATATTTAATGTTAAATTTCCTTTTCGTTTCTCTTTTTGATGCCAAATTCATAAAATACAAAAATTGTTTAAACGATCACAACACATCATAGCTGAAATACCGCTGAATGTGGCGTAAAACATCAATCAATCAACAGAAAATGGAACCCTCTCCTTCTGACAATATCATATTGAAGGCCATGAAGCAATGTGGGTAATTTAGTTCCATGAGCATTGTTACTACGATTTTGTTTTATCTAATGTAAACTTCAGAATGTTAGGCATCTGTAAGCTGGATGTTACCTTTCCACGGAGTAGCCTCGCCATAACCGTATTAACAACGGCAACCTGTTTCCTAAAGAAATGAACATATTGATTGGTCAACATGCGAAAATAGTGCAGTGGATACAACAACGTAACGTTCCAGTGCATGCAGCTATGGTCATATGAAGAACAGACAAACAGGGGAACGCAAGTAAAACTACAACGATTATCTTACATTTCAGACGTTCCCTAAAATCGATTGCAGAAGCACGATGGTCAATGCAGTATCCTTCAGAAATATCTATGTTACCAAACAGGCGTTCAAACCAACCTAATGCAATCTAATGTCTATGTAACTAGAGATACAGGTATTTGCTTTATCATCTATACCGGTCGGTCAGACCAAGGCGGGATCATGGTGTGGTGCTCTCAGACTACAGTGGACACACAGGGATTGGGAAGCCCGATAGTAATTTAACTTTGTTTAGTCAGCTTAGTCAGAATACAAATGTTGATTGTTTTGAAGGCACATCTCGCTGCTTAACGAATATATACGCATTAATCCTTTTGTTTGAGGTTTGAATTATCAAGATGTGGCATCAATTCATTCTGTTTATGACGATTGGTGTTTTGACGTCGTTCACCAATTGTATTTTCATTGGTTTGATTTTAGCAAAGAAAGCTCTACGAAATACCACAAATTTGCTTCTGGTGTCTTTGTCTTTCAGCGACATGTTTGTCGGTTGTTTATCATCCATAATTATGGCATCTCTCCATTGAGCTTCTGAAATTGATTTTAGCGAACGTCTGAAATGCAAGATGGTCGTTTTAGTTTTGCTTGTGTTTCCTTCTGTGTCTGTCCTTCATATGACCCTAGCTGCTCTGGAACGTTACGTCACAATCTTGTATCCACTTAACTATTTTCTCATACTGACAAAGCGAAAAATTGTGATAGCTCTACTAATTTGCTGGTTAGTTCCACTAGTGGGCTTTACGATTTCCATCTCTACCTGGACAAAGATTGAAACAAACATCGGAAACGATTCCCAATTCGTTTGTACATTGGATGCTATAACACCGTGTGTTATTAACCGGTGTCATAATGTTTTATGTATTCGCTGTTGTTTTGTATGTTCGGATGTTTTTTGTTGCTATCTCACAAGTTCGAAGGATTGCAAGCCAGACGGGAGAGAACCGATACAGAGCTAACGTTCTTAGGACTCAAATTAGAGTGGCTTTCGTTTTGTTTATAGTGACAGGGTGCTTTGCCGTTTCCTATCTTCCTCTGAGTATAATTCTTACGGTAGGCTGTAGGCCTACACAAAATGGCACTGCGTTAAACAATCCTGTCGTAGACACCTTTGCATTTCTGTCTTTTGTTGACTCCGGACTCAATCCTTTAATCTATGGGATAGGAAATCGATAGATAAGGAAAAGTTTTCTGGGATGTCTCAACAAGCGGATAAAAAGAAGAAACGTCGAAAGGATAAATAGTTAGACCAGATGGCCATATTCGATCATCTTACAGACATGTGACACACTTGGTATTGCTAATGATTTGATCTGAATACTTAGTTATTGTTTAGTTACATCCACCTAGTTATCATATAGACTATTATATCATTGCAACCAAACCTGAACTATTAAATGAAATGAAATTATCGTGAACAGAAACATATAGAGCCACAAACAGAGTGAGTATATCATTCCCGTTACAGTAACTGGATAAAACATTCAGCTACTGTTTGTAATATATTTTTGTTTGTAGACTGAGTATTTGTAGCATATCACCTGTAAAATACTGTTTTGTTGTTTTAAGGATTGAGGTCTGTTCACTGGTCATTTGAACCAAATGAGATTGTGACCTGAAGTTAGACAGCCTTTTCTTGAACCAAAGGAGACCCAAGATCAAGATCAGCCGATCAGTCTTTTTGATAAGCGGTTTTGTTTCAATTTGTATCCGTGTTTTTGTATTTTGCTACAAATCAAGTCCAAATCGTTCATAAAATGTAGACATCACGAAAAGATAAAATTACAGGTTTTAGTACAAATTTTGATCGATATGTTTAACATAGTTTTAGCAGAAAATGACATATTGTCTGTTACTATGACGATGATACGGATAGAAGAAGCATTTGTGCTTTATTCTCGTCAATCATTTCATATGCTTTATATTAATTGTTTTTCTCTTTGTGTTATATTTTATATATATTTATAATTGTCTAAATACATTCATTTTGTGTTGAGGAATAAACTCAAATGAAATCAGAGGATATTATGCTGTAACGTTTATATAACATAAATACTGCTCAAATGGACGGCTGAAAGAATAAGCCACGAGAGGCTTAGCGTCGAGCGGTTACTCCCTCTAATCCACAAAAACAATATATTTGAGGTGTACGAAATTCACTGAGTGCATTTCTATCTATTATTCAGGTCAACGATAAACTCATCATTACGACAAATGCCTATCCCCAGTGACCACAACAATGTTAGAATGAGATTACGAGTCATTTATAAGATTCCTACGAATGAATATTTCAATCCTGTGATTTTTCAATGTTATAGTTTTTTAAATTATATGTTTGCCCTTCCATATTCATATTTATCTTTATCTGTGCCTATAAACACCAGCCGAATCATTTTTTTTTTCGAAGAAATCGAATTGAACATGTGATTCGATTCTAAGCTTGAGCCTCGCGATATTTACAATTGAAAATCTAGGATCTCTTTTTCAGTCCAATTCGAATACCATAAATATTTGTCTAGTGAATGATTGAAAGAATAACGGGTTATCCTTTCCACTACTCACGAGACCAACATTTATGGTATTAAAACTTTAATACGTAATATTCTATTTATTATTTATTATTTATATCATCTATCCCTAACTATGACAATGCCAGAATGGGGATGTTAACTCTATTTGCGAATCCTACCCCTGGACATAAGTACCTCTCCTCTATCAAAAACGTTTATCTATGACAATAAAGCTCTTACTAATGTCAAAAGAATAGGCGAAGAGTTTTATTTTGTATCTGTCGCAGATATATGAAAACTGCACACGCCCGACACCAATTTGGACCCCAATCAGTTATAAGGTTATCCTGTCACCCCTAACAAATTCCACTGTACCATTCCATCTTTTAAATCGTCTGTCTCCGGTCTGGACGGTTATGAAAAAAGTATCGACCACGACTGGCAACCAACACACCACCTTGAATGTAATAATATTATATCTCATTACCAGTACGGCTATAGATCTTAACATTCAACAATTCTTGTTGCTCCCCGTTCATTTAATAACCTTATATCGGCTAAAAATAAGAAAACAATATTCTATCACTACATTTCTCGATATATCGAAAGCATTTGAAATAGTTGATCACCACATACGTCATTAAGGTTTTCGTTACAAATCTTACAAATGTTTCATTTTCGATTGAAAATTCCTTCTCATCCTTTTCTAAAATCACACGCGCCGTTCCACAAGGTTCAATCCTCAGTCCTATCCTCTTCCTGATTTTCATAAATGCTATCTTCTCCTCTTCACGTCTTAACTTTCATATTATCTGATGATACACCTGTCACTTTCTCTCCTAAAAACCCTCCCGAGTCATTAAACACAATGCGTTCAGAATTAGCTCTCATTCAAAATTGGTTTTAAACCAGCAAACTTTCTTGACACTAAAAAAAAGATAAATAAATAAAACCTCGCCATATTTGATATTTATTGGCAAAGACCAGTACTTTGCTTTAAACGGCTAGGATTTAATGACGTTGTGTTCAAACCCCGTGAGGGAGCGGGTGGGCCATGGGCCTGCAGAATACTCCCTTGGCTTCCTCAGTTGATCGTAAGAGGCGAGACAAGCGGTTGCTTTCTGCTGCACTGGTGTTCGCAGAGTTAAAGGGTAACGGGCAGCAGATTTGTTTGTGATGTTCTGTACTTGTGCCCGTCGTCATATAAGTGAAATACCCTTGAGTGCGACGTTAAACACCAATCAAACAAACAAATCAATTGTTCATGACTATACGCCACTTATCATATAAAGGCAGGTAGATTTGTATTTAAAGTTTTCCACGAACTGGAGCAACGTTTTGATCTAATTAACCTTAAAGCAAAGTCCGCTTTTTAACACGATTTTCTAAAGATCCAAACCTTGTACTTGATGACCAAAACGGTTTTCTTTAGGTTGTTCTAGCATTGTGCTAAGGTTGTCAACAGAAAATGGAACATTCTCGTTCAGACGACATCAGAACTAAGACTATGAAGCTCTGTTCGTAATGTATATTGACTCTATGCCTATTGCAGTTGATTATAAGTTTTATTTTTAACTTAATCTGCAGAACGCAAGGCATCGATAAGCTGGATGTAACCTTTCCACGGAGTTGCCTGGACTAAATTGTTATCAACATCGGTAATGTTTCCCCTAAAGAACAAATATGGTGATTGGTACAAGAGTATGGTCATCCTATTGAAATATTTATGTTACCAAACAGAGGTTCAAACAACTCTAATGTAAGGTGGAGTCCGGTGATGTCTATGTAACTAGAGATACAGTTATTTGCTTTATAATCTATAGCAGTCAGTCTGGGCGAGTTAATGGGATGTGGCTCTCAGACTACAGGGGACACACAGGGACTGATTCCCCTTGGTTATTTATGTTTGGTTCATCAGCTTAGCCAGAATATAACTGTTGACTGTTTAGAAGGTGCATCTACCTGCTTAACAAATAGACACATTAACAACATTTTGTGTGAGGTCAAAATTATCAAGCGGGTCAAATTCCATCCAAGATGTGGCATGAATTCATTCTGTTTATGACGATTGGCGTTTTGACGTCTTTTACCAACTGCATTTTTATTGGCTTGATTTTAGCTAAGAAGACTCTACGAAATACTACAAACTTGCTTCTGGTGTCTTTGTCGTTCAGCGACCTGTTTGTTGGTTGTATATCTTCGATAATTCTGGCAAACCTTCATCGTGCTTCTGCAATCGATTTTATCGACCGTCTGAAATGTAAGGTAATCGTTGTAGTTTTGCTTGTGTTTCCTTGCGTATCTGTTCTCCATATGACCATTGCTGCACTGGAACGTTATGTCACTATCTTGTATCCGCTGCACTATTTTCTCATACTGACGAAGAGAAAAATTGTTATAGCTTTACTTGTATGTTGGTTAGTTCCACTTGTGGGCTTTACGATTTCCATCTCTACCTGGACAAAGATTGAAACAAACATCGGAAACGATTCCCAATTCGTTTGTTCATTGGATGCTATAACACCATGTCATGTTTGGGATTTTATATTGTGCGGTGTGATACTGTTTTATGTGTTCGCTGTGGTTTTGTATGTTCGGATGTTTTTTGTTGCTATCTCACAAGTTCGGAGGGTGGCAAGCCAGACGGGAGAAAACCGATATAGAGCGAAATTTATAAGTAGTCAAATAAAAGTGGCTTTCGTTCTGTTTATAGTCACAGGGTGCTTTGCCGTTTCCTTTCTTCCTCTGAGTATAATTCTTAAGCTAGGCTGTACACAAAATGGCACCTTGTTTAATGATCGTGTCTTAGAGACGTTTGCATATTTAACTTATGTTAACTCCGGACTCAATCCTTTAATTTATGGGATCGGAAATAGACAGATAAGGAAAAGTTTTCTGGGATGTTTCAACAAGCGGATAAAAAGAAGAAACGTCCGAGGGATAACTAGTTAGAAAAGATGGCCATATCTTATACACATGAGAAACACTTGTTATTCTTACTTTATTCATCCGATGTTGGATCAACATGATTAAATCCCAATTACAGATCATTGGCCAGCAATATTGTGGGAGGAAAACTGGGTAGTAAATTAACCTAGAAAACCCACGACCCCCATGGTATACGGCATACGGTTCACGGGAATCGAACCCGCGACCCTAGAGGTGAGGAGGATATGTGGACCAGAAGCATACACTCACTAGAGCGTAAACTCTAGACCACTCCGCTACTGATTGGATCTGAATACTTAGTTATTGTACTGGTAATTACATCCACCTGCTTATAATATAGACTATTATATAATTGGGCTCAAACCTGAACTATTAAATGAAATGAAATTATCGTGAACAGAAACGTATAGAACCACGAACATAGTGAATATATCATTCACATTGCAGTAACTGGATGAAACATTCAGCTACTGTTTGTAATATATTTTTGTTTTTAGACTGAGTATTTGTAGCATATCACCTGTAAAAGACTGTTGTGTTGTTTTAAGGAATTGAGGTCTGTTTACTGGTCATTTGGACCAAATGAGATTGTGATCTGAAGTTAGACAGTCTCTTATTAAACCAAAGCAGAACCAAGATCATACAGTAAATTTAAAGTCAATTCTCATAAAATGGCAATATTTTTTTCTTTTCAATAAGTGGTTTTGTTTCAAATTTGTATTAGTGTTGTTGCGTTGTCTTACGACATTGGGAATAGTCCAAATCACACATAAAATGTAGACACCACGAACAAAATAAAATAACACGTTTTAATAGAAATTATGCTCAATATTTCTAACATATTGATTTATTAAATTTTTGCAGAAAATGCCACTTCTTGTCTGTTATTATGACGATGAACCGATATATAAATAAGGATAAAACAATCCTTTGTGCTTTATTCCAGTTCATCATTTCATATTCCTTATATTCATTCGCTTTGTGTTATATATTATATATTTATTATTGTGCATATGCTTCATTTTGTGTTGGTGAATAAAATCAAAGTTTTTTAGACTAGAACATTTGAAACCGGTCATTTGTCAATGTTATATGCATTACATTGAGACGAGTACTTGCTACACCATACTATAATTAATTCATTTTTATTTATATAATAGAAAGGTGAATGCATCCACAAATTTACTAGTGACTAGTCATCAGAATGCTCTCCTAAAAATATGAGCTATACGAATGTCTCTGCACTAGAAACTACATGATGCTAACATTTATACACTGGTGCACAAAACGCATTTCATATTTCCTAATTCTTTTTAAGGTTTTTGCCACACTTGTATGGTTGAAAGAAAATGCAATTTTAAATTGTTTTACAGTTTTACATGTAAATTGCAAGCAGCTAAGATTGATTTTCGTCTACAAAGTTCCTGTAGTTGAGCTTGGTGTCCTTTGGAAACAATTGCCTTCTTTCTACTGACCGACATTGTGGAACACACTAGTATACCAAATTATTTTCAGGATAACATTTCGTTTTCGGCATTTGCAAAAACTATTGACAAATTCGAGCATGTGTATTGAAACGCCCACTAGTGCAACTGCGCCATTTGACATCAAATCGGATAGACAGCCCCATTGGACTGTACAGGTCTGTAGGCTTTTACAAACTAATGTGTGTATGTATATTTCAGATCTGCCTACCCTAAAATAAATAAATGTGTAAAATATTTGTAATTTAGGAGTATTTTATTACCATTTTGTGTATTTTTGTGTTGCATCATAGCACAGAATATTAATTTATATGTGTATTTTTATGGCCTATTGATGTTATGTAGATACAAACCTTCCATTAGCTCTTGTCATAACACAATTTGATAGCTAGTTTCTGCATAGCATCAAGGTATGAATCATATTTGCAGCCTTATGAAGACTCTGGTCACATCAAACATTTACGAATCTGTTTTGACATTAATTGTAACTAGTTTAAAACTCTCTTTCGATTTGGATTCAGGCATCATGGACTAAATGTGGAACTGAGTGTGAGAAGGCACTCAAAGCCCAGTATATGTCACAGAACTAAATGGCAACTGATCACAACTGAGTGTTTATGTAAGAAAAACATATCGCACATCAGCGTGTAAACGTAACTAACTGGAAGTAGTTGGTCGCCGTCTTACGAGCGCTTGTGTCACTGCGAATACTTGGAACTACTTACGATCAGTTGCAAGTGATCATAGAAAGTAGAACTAGAAATATATTCGCCCAGGCGATATATGATACCTTATCCTCCGCTAACTATTGTCAGGCTTATTACCTTAAATGTGAAGATGATATGCACGAACTCAGTTCATCGAATGGGTCTCTACTAATAACTTGTTTGAGTGGCATTTAGAAGTTGGGATGATAACATAATAAGTAAGACTTTATGGATTTTCAACTTCTGGGTTTATTCATAAGCAACGTTTCAGTGCAGATACTAGCACCGTTTTCAAGCTAATGAAAACATCATTAGCTTGAAAACAGTGCTAGTATCTGCACAGACACGTTGTGTATGAATAAACCCAGAAGTTGAAAATCGATCAAGTCTTACTTATTAAGTATATACATGTACAAGACACTTAGATACAATGTATATACAATGGCCACCACTCACCAGGCACCCAAGTATCCATTTCAGATACCAAGATTAAATCAAATTTATAACAGGAAAGATACAGTAAATGAGACACTCTGTTCTGTAAAAAAGAAAAAAAAAAATGATTTACGCAGAAAGGTTCTTCAACTGCAATTAAATTCCAATGACATTTGAAAGTGGGGCAACAGTCAATTTACATCTGATGATGATGCACGGTTTCAGATTCCAATAGTGTAAAGGTGAGATTTCAAAGATTTCTAGCCACTTTAAATTTTTAACAAAGTTACAATAATAACGGGATGATCAGTTTGGATATGAACTGAGCTGTGACACCAGAGGCTATTACACTATGCTAAGTGGGAGCTTACAACAGAAAAGCATCCATGTTACACTAATATCAAACAGTTAATAAAGCATAAATCGTAAAGCAAAAAATCCATCGACAAATTTTTTTTTTTTACATTTCTATAATTTGTACCAAATGATAATATATACAGTGTGCTAGAAGGGCGTCCAAACTGAAAAAATAAATCCCAGTCATCCTTGTCACTGTGGACCACTGACAGGCGGTTTGGTCTTTGACTGTAACTATACAAAAGTAGTTCGATTTGGGGTTAACTTGTGTCAAACCAAAAGTATGGTGTCCAAAATGGTAATTTAACTACATTTGTTTAGATACTGGGTGTACAGGTTTCCTATCTCCTGTATGTTAAAGTTTCCTAAGACATGGTATCCAAATGAGGCAATTGCTCATTTCAGGGTGTAAACAGGGCAGGTGGACACCCCTGTATTTAAGCCTTTAGGCTAGCTGTTTTGCTACTAGGCCCTTTAATAGTACTTCACATGTGAATAGAGGTATAAAGTATGGTTGTAAATGTTCCAGTACAACCTGCTTGGACAGGAGCCCAGCTATTAGTCATTAGTGGCAAGGACTGTTGTTCCAGACAATTTATTACACATATATATTTTATTTAATTAATCACATCGATGAATCATATCATATCTAGATAAACTCCAAATAACAAGTTCCTGAACAGAGCTTAATCTCGAGTTGTTATGGGTAAGCTACAGACACCACAAGAGATTGTACAAAATGATCATGTAAAATATATAAGCTTATACAAGGGAATGGTTAAATCACAAGTAATTAGGTTTCACAGAAATTCTAGCACCCGAGCAACCTTCAATCAGGCCGGTTCTGTTGCCTTGAAGGCCCCGATACCAAGGGGATATTCCAAGCGACTTCTTCGTCAAATCAAATCCCAAACCCTCAGACAATTAAACAGTTACAAATTAGAACAAGGGTTAGAATCAGCTCCCAGAAGAAAATACCACAATCTCCCTGTAACAGTGTCGGGCAGGTCCTCAAAATGTATGAAGGCAAGATGCAAACTAGATGCTTACATAACAGATAAGGCCTCCTTTGTTGGGCAACAAACTAGAAATGTTTATTATTTGGTAGACAATTTGAATTGTGATTCAGAA
>JAVFBW010188031.1:0-10408 GCA_034783835.1 Mopalia ciliata
TCGTGAATCTGTCCCCTCTTAGACCCTTTTCTTCAAACTATCTTAACAGTGTGGGCGTCAAGATCCATTCATGGATCATTTGTTTCTAATTGTAATGATCAGCCTGCTTTTGGTAGATTTTATTCTAGTATTGATCATTATAAGCCCTTAATAGTTGAGTAAACTGTTGGTGGAGTTAATAACCATGAACTTGTGTTGGTAGATAAAAAATACTGGTTGGTTGATTTAATGTGTGAGGAATCCCTCCCACCCCCTTGAAATAAAATTTCTACTTTTCTACAACTATCAGAAACAAGTTTGTCCTTAAACTTTTTGATAAGTTTTTAACTTTAATGTAGTATTCTGACCTTATGTGCATTAGGTGCTGTGTGCAAATATACATAATAAAGAACACTGCTCAGCAGTATTAATGAGATCGCCGTTCTGACTCCCTCCGTTCAGTCTGCATGAGCGGTGTTTACATCTCAGCTGAGTCTGCTGATGGGCGTTGTCTTGGCAGCATGCTATGCCAGGGCAGGTAAATCCCTATCTCTGATTGGTTGATGATAGTTAACTGCATACTAAGGGCAATTTAGGAAGAGCCACTTTTAAAGCAGTGGGAGATCTATCTTTTTTTCGTGTTAGAATGGTGTAAAAACCCTCAATATCGGCCATAGTGGTATTGTTAAGACCTCTGTCGTCATTTTGACACCTCGTCCAAACCCTTGACGCCTGCAGTGGATGGGGTTTTGACTCTGTGTCAAACTAACAACACCATTATGGCCTATGGCTCAAACTGAAAACCCTAAATTTTTAAAATAATTTAAAGTTTCTATTTTTTGTTATTTCAGCGGGCAGTGTCATGTATGAGTATGGGCGTCGCCTAGGACAAGAGTTACCAAACCTAAAAGGCTTTCAACGTCAAGCTAAATGTTATCTAACAGCTCTTAATGCTCTAAGATTGGTTGACCCTAAGTATGCTTGGATTGTTAAACCAGTCGGCAGAAACACACTGACAGTAAGGACTTTTATTCAGTTATATCTGGAGACATATGAAAGATGTGACATGCGATTTGCATATTTGCTCTTAATTGTCAAATGGCAATTTTAAACCTTATTCTAAAGTGTTATCCACATGATAGAGTACCTTCTATCAAGCGTTTTGTTTAGGAATCCTGTTTCCCTGATGGTCCCCAAGGTAAGGAAATCAAGCTTCATTGTTGCTATTGTTGTCCTCAAATGGCAACATGAAGTTATCTGTTTTGGCAGCCTGTTGTACATATTGTGATTTGCTTGTTGACCTTGATGCCAAAGAATGTTTCTTTCACACAATGGGTTGGTACGCTGTCATATTAGTGAATTTTTGTACTATGCTTAACTAATACATATTAAACAAAAAACTGTGCAAACCTGTGTTTTATTATTTGTGTGTTCTTAATTTTACTGTTTTCTATATATATTATATATTTATTCATTATTCATGACAGTTGTTGTTGGCACAGTAAACGGCTGAAATGCCCTGGAACCTGAATTGAAAGAACCTTTGAATATATTAGTTGCTACTTATAGCATACATAAAGATGTTCTGTTTTCATGCATCTGTGTCAAATTCTTTTTTTTATAACAGACAGATGATGAGCTCCCAGGTACCTCACCCAAACACATGTTCTCTGGTGAAGAGAAGACAAACTGTAAGCTTCTCCTAATTATAACAATATTTAGTTCTGAAAACTATTCTGAAAATTTTATAATTTAGGTTGAGAAAATGGAACTTACTTTTAATTTGTTTCTCCTTTGTTGATGTGCCTACTGAATAATGATCAATAAAAATATCTATTTGTTACCTGTTTTATCTTTATAATAATTGCTGTTATCAGACCATCAGAAGATAGAGTTGTTGGAGTTAGAGGACATAGAGAAGGAGTATCTGTTGGTGAATGCTCGGCTCAGGTTGATTAGCAAAGATCCCGATCCAGCTCATATCACAGGTAACAACAATAGTACATCATCTATATCACTGGCAGTTCTGTGGGAGCTTCCTGTTGCCCTTGGCCCTCTGTCTGATGGCAGGCTGTTTGAAGTTAAGCCAATCTGTCTCCCTGGAGGAAGATTAACTTTCCAACTTAATCAAAACACTTCAGCCCATTGCTTAGTGGTTAGCAAGTGCGCTTTGTTGATGTGGCTCTGGCATTGCAGGGGTTTTTATGAGGTTTCCTCTCGGTTTCCCACCGTAATTAGGCAAGGAGCAGTCTGAAACGGACAATCTGTGTCGTCATATAAATGAAATACCCTTAAGTGCGATGTTAAACCCCAATCAAACAAACAAATCAAAACACTTCACATTTTATGGTTGTGTTAGTGTAAATTATTGTTATACAGCTGTCCTACAATAATTAAAAGCACGGTGTAAGACATAAATGGATCAATCCGGTTGCTTTGGTGCTCTTGAAGTTAAAGGGGCAACATGACTATGATCTGTTTGTGATGTCTTTGTATTATGTCCTGTCCTCGTCTTGTCTTTGTTTGTTGGCCACCAGAAATTTCCTTCTCCAGTTGGTCTGGCACATGGTGATGGGTTAAATAGCCTAAAGTATGATGTTAAACCCTGATTAAACAAATTAACAAACTCGTTTCATATCTCTTTGCCAGGCTGGTCAGTATTCTTGTAACAGGGTCATAATGTTCAGTCATCTTAAATTGCCTCACTGCTGTTGGAAGGCAAATTGGTCAGAAATGATGAGCAAATTAAAGCCCTTCTAGCAGTAGCGGCTGTATACTGTATCTGAAATCAAGCAAACCATAATCTCAATTTCAAACTGATATATTGAACTTTTTTTTTTTTTGCACTTGCATATGTACCACACAAAAATGTAGTTGGCATATAAGGGAAGTGTGGTGTTTTGTAACTGTCATATTTATGTCCCCTTTTTTTGTGGTACTTGTATAAATGTACATTTGACAATTTGGCTGTTTCAATCTTCAGGTCCAACAAGTGGTCCAAGTGAGATGGTGTCACTATTAGTAAACAATGGGCTCTATGACCAGGCAGTTATTGTCTCTAAGACATTTGATTTGACACTCTCACCTGTAGTAGAAGGACTTGCAATGAGGTTTGTAATTCCAAAATTCCATCTTTTCTGTTGTTGGTTTTTTTATCTGGGTTTCATTAACGCATATATTTCTTTCTACCTGTGTATTATATAAATGTACACATTCCATGGTAACCCAAGAGATGTATCAGTTTTTTTTTAAGATTATTTGTTCTAACATTACAGATGTCTCCAGTTAGCACAGAACAGTTATTATCACATGCAGGGAGACAATGATTACACGGCATCTGCCTGGGATTGGCTGTCAGAAAATGAAACAGGAACCAGTTATTCAGTGAAAGAGGCAGTAAGGTAAGACAATGTGTTTTGGGACTCATGTTTTTTAATTGTTTCCTGTTTTTGTGTACAGGAAATAGGTTTTTTTAATAATCATTTTCTTATTTTCTGTTCCATGGCTTTTGTGAAAATTGGTGAATTCTTAATTAAATAAGAAATTGTTCTTATTTAAGATTATTATTGAAAGTACATGTAATAAGTGTAAACAGTCTCGTGCCCCCATATATTTGTAGTTTGAAATTAAAACAACCTTAAAATAAAAGTTTATTTTCAAATTGAAACAAAACTTACAATAGGATGGAACATATGCTTTTTTTAAGTGTATAGTGCCCCCTTTCCCTCAATACCCCAAGTGTGTGCTTAATGGTTAATCCCATTTTGTTGTTGTGTTAACATTGTTCTAAACTTGTTCTAGCTCCACAGACCAGGCATGGATGTTACTGCAGCATTATCTGTCTAAGTATGATGATGTAAATGGACAGTTTCACCGCTCTGTGGCCATTAAATTACTCTCCCAAGGCTTTACCTTACCCAGCTGGTTTCTTGCCTCGTACAAGGTATGTACTCCTACATTCGACAACGTTTATACAAATAATGGATGGAACATCATGATTTCTCAACCTAAATAAATTTAAAGGGTTATTATTTGCCATAACAATTCATAGAACAATATCACAACCCTGTCTATTCTGGCATCCAGCTATACATTGTTTAACCCAACCAAGCTAGTGCTTCACTATTTATATATTTCTAAACATTGATCACACAGGGATGTCAGTTAATGAGATAAACAATAAGATCTTATTCTCTAATTGTTATGGGTAATGTTATGAGAAGGTAATAGATATAAATATCCAACAGTTGACAATCCATGGTGATGTAGTCTTGTTAGGAGAATGGATGTGATGTCTCACGCTCCAATGTAACATTACTGCTTTATTTCACGGTATCGACAGAAACTATGCCTGCAACGTGCATTTTTTCGACCAATGGGAACAAAACAGTTTGAGATTTATAATTTCAGTTATTGTAAAGGAAGATTACCTTGTTAAAATGTTTTTACATTATGTGGAATCATTGAAACAGTCATTCTTAGTCGTCATGAAGTGTGACAAAAATACACTTGATACCAGATGTCCGTCCATCAGGCGTTGGCTCCAATCCGTTTCCAGAGCAGAACTTGAAAACTATAAAGCCTTTTTGAAAATCTGTGAAACGGTAGACACATTCACCACCGGTTGTAGTTGTGCCTTTTTACTAAATATTACGGATCCGTCCATGAGGATGGCTCCAATCCAAACCGAGCAGACCATAAAAAACTACAAGACCTATTGTTGTGAAACACATTCACCATCGATAGCAGTCGATATGATTGTCTTGTATTTGTCTCATCATGTTTTTGTTTGTTGCCATGGTATCAAGTGGTTTCCTTTACAATTGGGCTGGTGCCCCATCGAGTGACTGAAATAACCTTAAGTACAGCATTACATCCCAATCAAATAAAACCAACCTATGGATGCAAAGTTGGACTTAGTCATAATCAGAAGTGAATTTTGTTTCTGGAGCATATCTCAAAAACTGTTTGGCCTATCTTCGTAAAACTTGGTAGACACATTCACCATTGGTTGTAGTTGACATTTGCTATTGCGAATTCACTCCACAAGGTTGTATGTTGGGTTTACTAAGTTTTATAATTATCTATCAAGTACTTTTTGTCGCACTTTCACTTGTGATTTTAGTGAAACTTCTCCATACCGCAATTTAAAGTCATCGTGTACATTGTGTTTTGAAGATGTTTTCTTTCCTCACAGAAATTAAATGCTGCTGAACTGTTGAGATTGTTCATAGACTTTGACTTATTAGAAGAAGCTGGTTATCTGGCATTGGAGTACATAGAGTCTGTAAGAGACGTTACACGAGGGCAAGATAGGGAGGTGTTTAATCTCAAGGTAAGCTCTTATTCAGGAAGGAAAATATCTATACACCATGAATTGCTCTATTACATAATACATGATGTAATTGAAGATGAAACAAACCATAAATATTCAAACATTACCAAATTAATTCACAAAAGATTTTCTGATTCACAATGACTTTCTAAAACTAACTATTATGGCAATAAGTTCTTGTGTATTTTAATTCCTGACATGAAATTGACCAGTATAAAGCGTGACTGTTTCTGACTGACTAGTCCTGAGATTCCTATTTGAGGAAAGTCCTTCATAGAGTTCTAGTCCTTCACATATTTAAAACTATAAACACATGTATCTGGTTTTGCTGGATTTTATTAACACTCTTTGTATTTAACTCAAATTTCCTGGAATTAGTGAAATAATTTTAGGATGATGGATACAGTTTATTAAAGAACTGCAGCTATGTATTAATTCAGCAAATTCGGGGGTATTTAATAAACTATCTATCACATGTCCTATTGATAAATATATATTATATCAAGAGCTAACTTACCCATGTACCAGTTCAAATATCTATATATTAACTCAGTCATATTGGTTTTGTTTTTTATGCAACAGGGTTTATTGCAGCCTCTACCTCAATCTGTTTGGTTACCTTACACATGTATTGATCAACTCCTTATAGCTCTTAAAGATGGAGCAGCAAACAATGTTTATAGGAAGGCAAGTGTCTATATATTAATTAGCTCGAAATCCTTATGTATATTACTATGCTCTATGTTTTAAATTATCAAAGGTTTTTTTTTGTGTGTTTTCAAAAGGTTTAAAATAAATGATGCTAAAACTCAATGTGGGTGCTGATATAAAAAATAAAACAAACAAGAAAAGGGATGTGTTAGGCTATAACTGATATAATCTTGCCTTCACAGTGTATTCTGGGATATTATGTGAACTCAATTTATGTTGAATACACCAATAGGTCATTCAAATACACACAGAAATTAAAATTTCATGCTATGCTCTGTCTCAAAACACATATACACAAAGGTAAAAAATAATCATAAAATAATTTTCCAGCACATTTCTTCTAGCTGTTATTGAATGATTTGTTATGTTTCCAGATCAGCGAAGAATTGAAATCAAAGATGGTTCTGTACCAGCAACATGTGGATTCTCTTCGACAGAATTTCAGCAGTGTTTATTAATCCCAAGCAGAAATTAAGTTTTTCCAGTGTAAACTATCATCTTTCATCTTACAACACTTCACTTGTTTCCTGTTAAACAATTCAACCTACATCAATTGCTTGTCAAACATCATGCTCATTCTTTGTATATTTAACATGTTAGTTTCAAATAAATTAAAGATATTTTATATGCTGAAACCCTACAAATTTTCAGGTCTTTTCTTGTCCCTTTGTACATAAGCTTCTTTCATTTCATGATGGCCTATGTGAATGTTTAATAATCCAGAGATATTTTACATACTAGTACATACCTTACAAACTTTGAGCGGTATGTGACTGTTTTCTCAGTTTAGTACTTTTTGGAATTTTGAGCAAGTCAACCCATATTAATGTTTTTAAGATGTGTCATTTCAGAAATTAAGATTGATCGATCACTATTATTATTTGCATGTTTATAATTGTGGAATAGGGTTGACAGCAACTTTAGAAAAGACGTTCCAACACAGAATTATTGCAAACAAATCATCATAAATTGCAATTCTGATACTCAAAGTTTGCAAAATAATTACACTGAAATGGGTGAACAGGGAAAATTTTCAAATGTTTGATTATGACCAGACTTTCTAAAAAGCGCATTTCATCCATCGACCACAGGGTCTAAACAACAACCCTGGGCCGGTTGCTCGGAGCGCTATTAAATTCAATCTGCTATTAGATTACGTCACACCATGTTGAAGGTCTATTTCTAACCTGATATAATTTGGTGTTTCGAGCAACTGACCCCTGGTGCTTTCAGAGTCAAGATGCAACACGGAGCTGATCAAAGTTGACAATACACATCAACACATGCCCTTAACGCTGTACCCAGTATCATCGAAATGTGAAAACGATTTATCTTGATATTTAAGCCTCAATTACTAGAACCATTCTGTGCCCCATCTCAAAACTTAGATTTGTCATCTGTACTATATGTTGTGGTGGGTAGGCCTATATAGTGACAATGCCGTAATGTACAGCGAAATCAATATTCCATACTGTTATCATTTTTTTTTTTAATTGACATAGACAAAAACTTTTCATTCCAAGCTAATTTTTTTTTTTATATGTACCTTAAGGTTTTAATGCATGTGGTTCAATTCATTAATAACATGCCTGTAGATGGTTCCAGTCATAGGGGCTTGAATTTCAAGATAAAAAGTGTTAAGATCTCGATGATATTTGTATTTAAGTGTGTATTGTCAACTTTTTGATCAAATCACAAATTGTTTCAACGTCAAAGATGACAATCCCTTCATGAGTATGAATATTTCAGCTTACGTCTTGATTTTCACTGAAGAAACAGTGAAGGGTGAAGACACAACAAAAATATATAACTAAATTTAGGTGATGATAATAGCTTGTTTACTATGTTCAGCTATGTTTACAAAGCTAATGATAAGCTCAAAAAACTGCATCTCAGCTCCAGCCACTTTGTCTCCATGTAGATTCCTTTGTTCTGCATTGACAAGTGATGTTGCTAACAGGAAACTATTTGTTTACAGGAGCTTTCCAGCAAATACTCTGTCAAAATGGCCATGGTTCACAGTCTTTGGCGTTATGAAATGGTACTAGTACAGTTGTCTGTTTGACAACATGCATTGCCATGCCACGTTACAAGCCAAAGGGCAAATTCACTAGTGGGACTGGTTGTAGACTCTTCATATTGTTTGATAATGCATTCCAACCATATCATATGGCATTGATGATGGCTCAATTTATGCTATTTATAAGTCCACCTTAGCAATCATTCATGCCATGTGCATGTGATGTACTTGTGAGATAATGATAAAAACACCAGTCTACACAACACAGTGCCCTAAAATTATGGTGCTTTCAAAATTTTGATAGCATATCACGCTTATGTTTGTAAATAATTATATGTGCTAATATTAAGTAACACAAACTTGATACACAAAAAGGTATATTTATAATATAATTATACATCAAATAATGAACAAATCTTGTATCACAGAACAAAACATTTGGCCAGCCTTTAATGCCAAGTATCTTTTCTCATTTCATCTGAATGATTTGTAGCAGGATATTTAGTTATTTTTGCATCTATATCAAATAAATACATTATGAATAGCTATCATGATGAAATTAATAAACAGTTTGGAATCTGCCAAACCCTATTTAAAAGAATAAATCACTGAAATGAAATCTAATGGAACAGCTGAAAGTGTGCAGCTCTATTTTTATATTTTCTTTTAAATATTCCAAAAAAGTTTTAATGTCTATGTTTGTCCTACACGTAGTAAAGAGTAACTTCATGATCAGATGTTAAATTTCCAAATATGCAGCAAAAATTTGACAAGAAAGCAAAATCTTTTTTTTTTTTTTTTAAACGTTAATCAGAAAGGTTATTGGTAAACAAGAGTCAGTAATCATGCGTTGATGAAATGCCGCTGCGTTTTTTACACAAATCACACAAGATCCGCTTCATTAATATGGGCTATATTTAATGAGAAAATCCTGAAAAGAAGAATAAAGAAATATGTTAGAATGATAAACCAAGACATTTGAAGCTGTTAAAGCTGCAGAATTTATGTTACCCTAACCCAAGTATTAATTAATATACTAACTTTTACTGTTAATTTCACAAATCTCGAACATGTTAACTGCAGACTTTGTGCACTCAGCAGCATTGATATTTCCTCATATGTGCTTCTTATCTCATACAAAAAAAGGGTTTACAATCATATCTTTTTAAGGAATCGGATTCAAGCTTAAGAATTTCACTCTTAGTTACGTAGAGTCGGTCACCAGTGTGTCCATTTGCTTAAATGGGTGCATTGGAAGGTATCTATAACGCGGCGTATACTAGCCAGTAGCCTTATAAATAAGACCTAGGCGTATACACAAGCTTGGTCATCCAAGCACAATGTTAATCTGTTGTATACATATCAAAATAGCTCTTTGAGAAAGACATATGTTAACATATTTTCAGCTGACATGCGGTTTTAAAAAATCTGATTTAACATGTACAAGCTGGTTTTTGTTGTTGTTTCGTTTGGGGGTCGACCCTCACTTCCGGCTTTATATGAAAGCATCCACCAATGCAGGCGATAGGGGATGACTTGATGAAAGAACTAGCATGTTTGAGAACAATGATGTCAGATTCGTTTTTTAAATTAACTAATAAATGGCTTGCTTAATCGATTACAAGTGCAATACAGATTGTTGTCTTTGAAAATATGCAAAAAAAATTAATCAGCTTATGTCAAAAAACGGTTGTCACTCCCTTTAAGTGTGATTAAACACTAATCATTGACTCATATTTGTGTGGGGACTGAGGTGGTCCATCAGACATGGAAAACCGCTTTATTTTGAATAAAGGAAGAGAGAAAAGTTTGCTTGCCTCCACCAGGAATCAAACCCGGGACCTTTGGGTTACAGGCCCAACACTCTACAGACTGAGCTACTGAGGCTCACGGCAAAGTGAGTCTTGAATTCTTACTCAGTGAAGACCGCGATTTTCTCTCTTCAGAATACAGGGACGCTAAATTAGCATCTTTTTAATCTAGAAATTACTCACAATTGATTTAGCTTGAGTAAATCTGAAAGCCTGGTTCTGGCATATATAAATTTTGAATAAACAAAGAGAAAAAAATTTGCTTGCCTCCACTGGGAATCGAACCGGGGACCTTTGGGTTACAGGCCCAACACTCTACAGACTGAGCTACAGAGAAAACCTCTTTATACATGTACATATATATTTCTAAAAGCAATCAAACTGGGACAGGGATGTAGATCAATTAAGATCGAAAAATCACCTTATGTTCTAGAGAACTCCCAGAGACAAGTTTCTAAATAAACCTTAATCTCAAGTTATGGGTAACCTACAGACATCTCGAGAGAAGGTAATGACCATAAATATGGTGTATAAAATAGTGTTAAAAAATGT
>JAVFBW010188042.1:0-10408 GCA_034783835.1 Mopalia ciliata
TGTATGATGAATAACGGTTTCCGAAAACGGATGCCTAATCTAAATAGTACTGGGGGAAGTGACTGGATAAGCAATTACTCTAGAGCATATAGCATGGAAACGTATCCCAAAAGCAATTACTGATGCAAATATAGCAAATGGTCTAGTGACCTGGATATGTACGCGCTTAAGGATGAAATCTGCATGCGGTAACTTACACGTCTCGAGAATGGTGTGAGGGCTTTTATTCTAACACAAGAGAGTGACTGCCAGACAATACTGATGCGATTGTTGTTAAGACAATGGAACAATATACAGGACAATTCACAAGACAATAGAACAAGCACGTTGTGTAAAGCATTTTCAGGGTCCATCTGCTATTAAGCTTCCCAAAATAAAATGCTCTTGAACTAAATTTGCATACATAACTCCATATAAAATGTATTATTTAGATGCATATTCATACATCCATCATGGCTGAGCCTAGTGAAGAATCTAGTGAGGATGTGTCGATAGGTGGTTTAAATTAAATTTAAATTAAATTAAAACTGTCTCAATTAAAACCGATTCTAGTTCAGACACATTTAGAACTGCCTAGAGCATCATACCTTAAATAAGTTTCCCCAATCATATAGGATACAAGATGAATTTTTTTAATCGGGGCTTAACGTCGTACTCAGTGGTATTTTACGTTCATTAGGACATATTGTCAACTTCACACAGCTCTTTGCCTAATTAAGGTTGAAAACAGAGAGGGAAACTCGTAACAACCACACCCGCGATTGCCGAAGCAGCATCGAATAACCCGCTCATCTACTGATGGCCGACTTGATCCCGCAAACGGTACATTGAAGTAATGTAAGTTGCAAGAATTCATTATACCTCCAGTGGATTTGAGATAATTGCAGGAATTGTGTGTATTTGAGTTTGACAGGAAATTGAACAAACATGTATGGGTTCCAGTATATTTTAAATTGTATGCCTACCTATTTGTCCCCATTGGATGGCAAAGTGATGCAAATAACGCATGTGTTGCAACAACAGCAATAGTTTCTCTGCAAGCAAACATAATTTACTTGTTTCTAGATATGTTAGCATAGTCTACAACCACAGTCGCTGTGATGATGTAGGCTGGCAATGTGTTTAAAGTGAGCAAGCACCGGTTTACACCATTATTGACTGTATATATGATTAAAACCGAACCACATTGTTAACACAAACATTGAGTTATTACAAACTCTGGTGAATCATTCGCTAAAAGAGTTTACATACGAATGGATTCATAAATAACACATTCGATACGCTATTGCCAATGCAGATGTGATTGAGAAAGAAACCAACAAAGTTAACACGAACAGTGTGTTATTTACAGCCTACGATGTATTATTAATAAAAGGATGTTGAAGGCAAATTAATTTATACGACGCACACTGGATAATCTATTGCAAAAGTAACTGTGATAAAGAAATCAAAAATTTTAATGGAGATTCTTTGTGTGTACATCCTGGGAATAGCGTCTGTGTCATTTACAGCATCTGTGAACTTATAGACTTCAGGAAACTGAATGCGGCTAAATTTTTCATACCATTTGGACTATTGAATTTGCTGCTAAACCCGTGCTAATGTATCAAATCCAATACAGTGAAGATGGTTGACATAATGGAAAGTCCATGTTTGGCAGCGTGATAAACTACATGCGTGACAGTTTGTGTTATAGCAATATATTGACGTCTGATTCCTTGGAGAATAATCTACTGCGCAAAACTAAAACAGCCAGATTTATTTATTCTGATAGAGGGTATTGATATCCCGCGCAAAGGATGTCGCCAGCTCACATAGTAAATCAAGTCCAAAATTTAAACGCGAAAATTCTGTTAATGCTAATTTTATTCACAGAAAGGACAAAACTTCCCTGATTTATTAGGTAACATCACCTGTGCGTGTGTTTTACATCTGGCCTGTATGGAACCCGAAAGAGTGCCTTTACCATAATCAAAGGTATGTTGATCATGCGAGGCAAATCCACGAATGGAGACGTAATTCGATGTTGGGTGGAGTGACCGAAATTTCTTGATCGTTTCAGTCCAAATATAATATTGACGTTCGATTCCTTGGAGAACAATCTTCGAAGGAAATGTAAAAAAAAAATTGATTTATTACTTGAGACAGTATAACCTCCAGAGATCATTAATATCCTACGCAAGGGGTGTCGACACTCACAGATTAGATAAAGTTAAAAGTTCAAAGGTGAAGATTCCGAGAAAGACTGTATGCTAATGTTGTTCAAGAAAGACATAAACATACCCGGAGTATCCCTGACTTATTGGGTCACCCACGTACGTGTGTTGTACATCTGGCCTTTGTGATGGGGTTACCATCAGCATCAATGGACTTTCTCTTATGTACGGCAAAGTCCGTAATGATACGAGATTAGCATGAAAACGTATTTAAACGCAGGCAAGTGCCAGTCAGATTATATATATTAAAGTTTGGGAAACTCATGAGATTGCTTAATACATGAAGCAAGATGAAGTTAACTGGGTGTGAAATATACTTAATTTAATTGATAACGACCAATCAAAATATAAGTAGTTTATACAAACTTAGCTTATGTGAAGCGCAAAAACCACGACGACCAGTATTGAAGACACTGTGGGCATGCGCTCTTAAATACATATTTCTATAATGTTTATATCATTTATCCAAATATAAGAATTCACAGTGAATCTATAACAATGCCGATACAATATTTACATGAAGTAATTCGTTAAAAGAACAAAAACTATTCAACATATTATTCTATTGATTTGTTCACGTAGCAACTAACATAACAGGTCTAATCTGTACGTTGTATTTATCAGTGAATTTCGAGAAAAAACATAAATGTGGAAAACATACGGCATGTAAACCAATCATTAGAAATGTATGTTGACTGGCTTCATTTATCAAAGAAGTTACTTCATGTACTGGATGCTGATGTAATTTGTCTTCCAGTCTCGAAATAAAACACAGAATTTCCATTAAAACAATAGACTGTCTGAATAATGGAACAATGTTATCGTATCGGTATGCCCTGAAACATCAAAACCTTTTCAAATTTTCAGAAGATATCCAGGATGTATACAGACGTAGGAGATGTATTCCAAGATAATGTAGTTTTCCATTGTTCTTGACAAATAAAGTTCTCTTTCAGCGAGTACAAAACAGCCGATACATAAATCGACAAATTACTTAATTTCTGAACACTCTATTGACATACAAAAGCAAGTTCGTTGAGATCCATTGTTGGGAAGATAATTGACGTCTTTCGTAGTGGACATATGTTTGTAAGTATCTGGTCACAAGCGAGTGTAAAGTGGACATAATTATACAGCCTTGTTCAAACATTTGCAGTGTTTTTTTCTGTATTTCATTTGATCAAAAATTGCAGAATCCCTTGGAGATTATGTCTTTCTCGTATCAAAACATTATTTCTTTGAACAAGCTAGACTGGGCATTGACTCTTTTGTCTGTTGTGGTTTGACTTGCAATTTACTAAATGTTTTGCTTTTTGAAGCTGTATCCAATGGATATAAAACTGAATAGTAAATAATCAGCCACGATTGAAGTCCTTATGTTCCTAAATCTCTGGAAAATTTCTTGCTGTACTGGTCATAAACTTAGCAATTAACATTGTGCTCATTCTATCTCTCGAAACACAAAGCGAGCCCACATGAGCGATCTTCGCTAGCCAAGGTTAAGACATGGGTGTGTTAACCTTAGCACATTAAACATTTCCATCGTGTTATCAACTTATCTGAGTCGACTAAGGCCACATAATCTTCTCCCCTTGAAGGGTTTCACGTAAATCAACCGCCCAATTCAATATGCCGATTCAAAGACAGCAGGAGTCTACGACCGATGGAAAAATTATGACAGAAAGCAGTGTTTAAAATAAGCTTATAAACTTGATCAAGAGTAGATTTTGTATTCACAGTTTGAATCCTATATGAATGTGCGGTAGTTTTAACACGTGCCATTTCCACTTTGAATAAAAAACGTCCAAAACCCCTGAAAACGTTTTAGTCCTTTGTTGCTACAAGTAACTTAAAATCAGCCCCAGTGTATATATAAAAAAATACAAAATATATTTTATGACAAGATTAGGCAACAAGTAAATGCATCTTCTAAAGGTTGCGGCAAATGTTGTGGAGTCAACTGACAGTTAGGCCATGCATTGAAGGACTGCAGTTAGGAAACTTGAAGTACGAAATGCTGAGTCAATGTCAAAACCACTATCGGCACTTTGGTCCCATCTAGCAACATGATCGGGATTGACGGACGCTAAACTCAATTTTCTTGACCATAGACTCTGCACGGATTTCGCCAGAGAATCGTCAGGATTCAGATATCAGAGCGGTATCTGTCATCTAATGGACTAGTATGCCGTTATATGCGTGCAATAACTTTAAGCGCGACATTAAACCCCACTCAAGTGTACATAGTAAACGACAGGTGCTTTCCAGATAATCAATATATGATGTGGTAGGTATATTGAGAACCTGGGTTTCGTCAGACAAATGACTTCAAGGCATAGTCTTGGACAGCTGAATATCAAATTAATCATGTCAACGGAAAACATATAGCTTAGTTACTTCATTGTGTACAAAGAAACAAAAACTCCAACCAATGTATGAAATCTGTGTCACTGATATCAAGGAAGCCCACAAGGTCATATATAGGGGCTTTATTGATCCATTTGATATATCAAATGACCCACATCCTTACGGACTCTACCGCTAGCCAGGAGTAAAAAATGCAACTCTTATCTTTTCGTGGCTTTTACGGATATTTTCAAAGGATGATGATATTAACATCATATATATTTAGAAAGCGAATGTCTTCAAATTTTTAAATATAGTGTCAAATTATGATTCATTGGAATGAAGAAAAACGTCAAATAATTTTTTAAAATGGACCCTTGTTTAAAACTCCTAATTTTCTCAAATGGTTTGATATTTTATTTCCAAGCTTGCATGTCTTTGAAGACAAGTATGCAAACTAAAATACAGTCGTAGGAATATTCGAAATTCAAGGCAGTTTTTGTACAATTGATAAAAGTATACGTAAATACTGAAAATCTGCTCTTTAAAAAATATATGCTAAATATCTTCAAAACGAAAATGAATATAAAAAAACGCCAAGAGAGTTTTTTGGATAATGTGTCCAAGATTGTGTGTGCCAAATTTCAAAGGCTTAGTGTATACAAGAAATAAACGATTCAAATGATAAAAAAGAAGAAAAACGAAAGCTGAAAAAACAGCCTATACGTGTGGAAATTATTGAACTCCGATTTGTTTAAAGATTACTCCCAATAAATTTAATAAATAACATATTTTTTAATTGAACAAAAAGGCGAACTAGAGAATTATCTATTGCATTCATTTTTTAATACATAATTTAAAAAAAAGTCTTTAAATGTCAGTTTTACCTTTGAAATTTGAGTGACGTCGACATCACAGATTTCGTTCACACCTTTTTCGATGACTAGCAGTAGAATTCCTGCTTGAGACATAAGTAATCTGTATAAATGTATGTTCTAACACTCACAAACATTTGTTCACAATGTCTAATGCTGAGTTCAAACACACATCCGCACAGTCATGCAATTGATCTGTTGGTCTTTCGCTAATTGGTTTGTGGTAATAGTCAGCAAGTACTCAGTTGAGGTGAGATAATCACGTTAATCCCTTCCGCCATTCGATACACTTAATCTTTGAGGCACAAATTTGACAACTTTAATCTAAAGAAAAACATTCTTAAAAAATAATTTTTTTGTCAAAGTTTTTTGCATTATCAAGATTATGAACAGAAGATTTCAGAAAATAAAAAAGTCAAAATTTTACACCTGACTAGCGGTAAATATTTCGAGGATCAGCTTGATGACGATGTTCGTCATTATGGACATAGCTCATGGAGTTAATCGTCTTTGCCCGAAAAAAATTCCAGTGAACGCAGTTTGTAATGACCTAGATAGATGTACAATAACTCGAACCAAGCAAGGTAAGACATCTGAACCGCTAATGGAAATGAAGTCAAGACAGTGATACATGTTTTATACATCAAATAACCCATCTTTTTTTTAATGAAATAGCATATAACAACTTGAACGATTTATGCGATAGATCAAAGGGCACACCTCCTTGGTCGTGATCGGGAAATGATCCGTACCGTATCTGTGAACGTGCATGGTACACGAAGTGCTACACTTGGGGTGTTTCCCTCTGAATTTTACCTCCTATAAAACCGTTAACCCAGGTCCATTAGTATGATCATTTAAAGAATATCCGACAGCCGGACATATACCTTACCTGGAATCTCACCAAAACAAATACGTCAGGAGGTGTGTTTATAGAGGCATAGCCTGTTCACCAATTCTTATTTCAGTTTCGAAAAAAAAACCTTTTTTTAAGGTCTTTTTGACGTTTTCTTCTAAAATCTTTTCCTAATCTTAATAATGCAAACAGTTTAGCAAAAAAAAAATTAAGTATTATAGAGGGATCTTTTTAGACTTAAATAGTAAAATGCGTGCCTCTAAAAATCATGTGTAAAGGCAGACAGAAAGGATTATTCCCATTATCTCACCTGTGCTGAATAATTATTGTGTATTCCTCCACGCCAATAAGCACCAGGGCCAACAAATCAATAGCATGGCCGTCTTTGTTAGAAAACATATTGAAACAAACTACTAGACCTAGCAGAACTCCCAATGATGGACATGAATTAACCAAAGTGCTAACGAAATCAATGATACCGACGTCACTAAAAATGAAGATTTAAAACTGCCATTTTAATCGCGTTGATTTTCAGCGATTAAATCGTTTATTTCTCGAAAGCTATTTGCGTGAAGTCTTTGAAATTTGACAGACACAGTCGAGAAACAATTATCTAAAAAAAAAAACTGTCAAACAGCTATTATATATATATTTACGTTTTTAAGATATTAAGCAAATAAATTTTTAACGGCGAATTTATATTTCTTTAATAGATTTTTTTCAATTGTGCAAAAAGCAAATTGACTTTACATAAACCCTATGACTTTACATATTTGTCTACAAATTAATGAGAATTTTAGTAAAAAATCTCAAACCATCTATGAAAAAAAAAAAAGCTACATTTTTTAAAATTATTAGATTTTTTGGTAATTTATGTAATTATAAGATGAATCATAATATGATATTATATTTGTAATCTTAAGTCCCACTTTATCTAAATGTATGTGTTGTTAATATACTCATCCATTGGAAATATCCGCAAAGGTCGCTGGAAGATAAGGATGGCAATTTTTACTCCTGATTAGCGGTAGAGTCATTATTAAAACCGACCCATATGCCAGCATGTATCTAACAAATACGTCACAGACAGATGGAAACCGATTTTATTAAAACTGACCCATATACCAGCAGCTATCCAGGTTCATTTATTTATTTATTTATTTATACCATTTTTTTTTCTCAGTTTTCAGGGCAATGTTTATTGGCATAAACATGAAAGCAATGTTAATAACAGGTGCTTTATGACGATGAAATAGGAATACCTGCATGTTTATATGACGAAAAAAAAAAAGATGATATATAATAATAATAATATATATATTTCTTTAAAAACAATCACACTGGTACAGGGATGTAGATTAATTAAACTCGATGAATTATCCTACGCTCTTGATAACTCCCATATCGTTTGATTGTTTGATGGCAATTACGGGAGCCATTCTTATAGACTGACCATCAGTGATAATAAATGAAGAGAAATTCAGTAAGTGAACAACAATACAGATTTTGTTTTTATTTTGCTTAAAATGGTTTGTATGTTTGGGATTTAACGTCATACTCAATGGTGTTTCACTTATATGACAACGGATTGTCCACTTCACAATGTTCATAACATTATTAAGGTGGAAAACAAGGAAGAAACCCCATAAAAACACTTCGATATTGCTGGAGCCACATCGTGTGACTCACTCATATACCATGGGGCGACAGACAAACTCAATACCGTTAAAGTTACATCGAAGAGGGCTTTCGAAAGCGCACTTGCTAACCACTAAGCCACGGCTGCAGGCTCGTTGAATAGTCGATAGTCGTGTTGACCGATGAATTCTGATTGGAAATAAACTAAATTAAAAAAAATATATATGTGAATTTTGAGAAAATATACTGCTTTTTTAAAGAAATAAACTATGCATTTTTTAGAACAATTTTAGCATTAAATATGGATTTTCAAGGAAACAAAATGTGACTTTTGAAGAGCTACAGTGAATTATGAAGAATGTTCTGATGTCATTTGTGTGTCTATGTCTGGAGGTTTACCCGTATGTTCCGACTTGGAATAGTATTTCCATAATGATTCCGAACTTAAACAAACCCCAACAACAAGTACAGTTCCTGCTATACTCTTATCTCTTTCAATTAATAATTTGTATGTATGATGAATAACGGTTTCCAGAAACGGATGCCTAATCTAAATAGTAGGCCTACTTGGGTAACTCACTGGATAAGCAATTACTAGAGAAAATTTATAGAATGAAAACATATCCTAAAAGCAATTACTGATGCAAATATAGCAAATGGTCTGGTGACCTGGATACGTACGCTTACGGATGAAATCTTTATAGGTAACGTCTCGAGAACTCGAGAATGATGCAAGGGATTTTATTACCTTATAAGACCAGAGAGTAGACTGCCAGAACATACTAATGCGATTGTTTGTAACACAATTCAACGGCGCAATCGACAAAAAATAGAACATTCCACAGTGCAATCCCAAAGACAATAAAACAATCCACATCGCAATCCAAAAGACATTTTGACAATCCAGAGTGCAATCCACATGACAATAGAACAATCTACTGTGCAATTCACAAGAAAATACGACAATGCGCAATGCAATGTACAAGACAATAGAACAATCCACAGCGCAATCCACAATTCATCAGTACTATCCACAGCGCTATCCAAAAGACAATAAAACAATTCACAGCGTTATCCACAAGGTAATAAAACAATCCACAGCGTTATCCAGAAGACATTAAAACAATCCACAGCGCAATCTAAAAGCCAGCAGAACAATCCACAGCGTAATTCACAAGACAATAGAACAATCCATAGTGCAGTTCACAATACAACAGACATATCTGCAGCGCTATCCGCAAGACAATAAAACAATCCACTGGAAATAAGTTGTATTGTGTCATGAGTACTTATTATTTTTTTTATAAATATATTTAACTGTTGTGGGTCGTATGTTGCGTCATCGGAACACATGCTATCTCTCTATATATAGACACCTATAGGGAGACCATGCGACATAACGCTGCATTTGTATTCTTACCTAGTTGTATATGCAGGATTCTATGCTTTTACTTTGGGATAACACCGCGCCATCACGTTCTTCCCAAGAAATCCCCCGGCGGATCTCTACTCTTTGTCACATGTACAGAAACGTCCATCTGTTTAGAACTTTGTAGCTTTATTTTTGTTTATAATTGATATTTCTTTTTATTAAGAACAACTCAAAGACAACTTCAATACAAATATTCTTTAACAATTGGTTGCAAAATAAATAATCAGTCTTTATACTATCTACCATTCAATCGATTCACTATACATTTCAAATCTTTTTTAATTTGTTAATTAGAAAGGTACCTTGCTTAGTTTGATCCTTTTATCATATCTATATGCTTTCACCATTACGTAATCCCCGTCAGAGGGCAAAACCATTTTTTATTACCAATAAATCTGATAGGATTTTCTTTCATTTGGCCCCGTGAGAGAGAGCGGGTGGGCCATGGCCCTGCAAGAATACTCCCTCGGATTCCTCGGTCGATCGTAAGAGGCGAGAAAAGAGGTTGCTTTATATTGCCCTGGTGTTCGCAGAGCTAAAGGGTAACGGGAAACAGATTTGTTTGTGATGTTCTGTATTTGTGTCCGTCCTCATATAAGGGAAATACCCTTGAGTACGACGCTAAACACCAACCAATCAAACAAACAAACCAACAAATCTTTTATCTGACCTGGGTATTACTCCACGAAAGCAAATGACATGAAGACCAAACACTGTTATTGTCCATTAACAGATAGATTATAATAGCTTATTATATACCACTTGTCAAGTTTGTTAAAAATACGGAAATACGGTTAAAGTATCTGATATCAACCCGCCATTTTTGTGACTTTCACACTTACAGGTAGATTTGAAAATTTTGCAAGAGGGCTTGTTACTTCAACTTTTTTGTCATGTTAGCCTAATTAATAAAACAAAATTTATTTGAATGACATATTTTACTCGTATTAAGCCGGTTATCCGATGTAATTGATTGATTGATTGATTGATTGCTTGGTGTTTTACGCCACATTCAGCGGTATTTCAGCTACGCTGTGGCGTGAAC
>JAVFBW010188053.1:0-10408 GCA_034783835.1 Mopalia ciliata
AGGGTGTGTGCGCAGTGGGGTATAGCACCGCTTCCGGTCAATGCGAAATTGATGAATCTGAAATGTCAAGGGAGATAATCGTGTCTTCATACAGCTGTCTAGCACATCTCATTTGTTGCGTAACTCCACACGAATAACAAAGATAACATTTCATTCTTGACAGCCTGTCTTCTGAATTTTTTTTAAGTAAAGCTATTTTAGATACACGGCTATCTGCTAGAGACGTTCGTTCAAGCTTTCGAAATATGATACCTGTTGCACAGTGAAGAGATGTTCGCAATTGCCCTGACGTGTACAAGTGTATTAGTTTGCATCAAGTATACTTTGTTGACCTATATACCAGTCCTGTCTTCATTATCTTTGACATTTCAACACATGTTGGGTTACAATCTGTAAACCTTATTCCAAAGAGCGTTTTAAGATAATAAAAAAGGTAATTACTTTCAGGCATTCTGTCAAACAAGAAACCAATGTCGTAATTTAGTTTATATGTTTACAATTACAATGAGGTGATGTGTGTGAGCTTCCTGTGGCCCGTGAGTAAAAGGGCAAAACCAAGCTTTAAAGGCGTTGTAGTTGTCTTACCAAGTAAATTCACATCCATGTAGTCGTGATCTGTGCTTCCCTTTCAGAGGCTTATTTCACCACACATAGCCTACTTAGCTGGGCTAAACGTCATTCTTGCTCAGCGTAAACTTAAAGCGATGCTCCTTGCTGCAATAACCCGTATATCCCTTGAAAGGTTACCATTATACATTCTTTAATATGATATCGACTTATCGTTTCTTCCTCTTATAAAATTACCTGAAGGTTACAAGTGTATAGCTACCTACGACCACTGATAGATGACATTTTGGTCGTGGCCAACCCTATTTATGACGTCATGTGACTTACACTAACGCTATCAAAGGTAAACTCTACTACAAACAATCGACTCACAAACTTTAGATTAAACTGGACTACCCATATTCACACAAGCGCGTCATTTTCCATCATGTCAAAATCCAACCCGTTAAGGAACCATCATAACTGCTTAATACGAAAAAAATAGGAGGAGTTTTATGGCATCGCATGAGAGCGACAGACTAACTTGATCGAAAACTGTCAAATATCGCCATTTTGGTTCTTAACCATATTTATATATTTATATTTATTTATATATTTATATATTTACATATTATGCTTAAATAGTCCAATTTAAATACAAAATTGTTGTTATTTACGATAAGAGAAATATTTAGTCTGCCAATGTAAATTGAAGTCGTTAAAATCATCACATAATATCGTCGTCTAGCATTGCTAACGATCCCTTTATCAAAGTGAAGTTCTTTAAGATATCAGAATTACTGGTCTAATGTTTCTCGCAAGACATACGTCTGATAACGTAGGATAAGTGTTATATATGTTCCCAGCAGCCTTCAGAAGATATATGCGCAGTGGGGGGTAACAACGCTTCCGGTCACCCTGAATTTGATAAAGCGGAACTATCAGGGGCGATAACCCACAAAAATACCATCTCGTTTGTTACGTAACTCAGCGAAATAAAAAAGCAATATTTTATTCTCGACAGCCTGCATGAATTCATTCATACTCTCGTTTAGGAATGTTTCTCTGGATTGAAGCCAAACTGAGAGGCGTTACTTCACGCTTTCTAAAACGATAACTGTTTATCAGCGAAGAAATGCCTAAAATAGCCAACATGAGTACAATATTATGATAGTATAGTTTCGGGGTAAATTTAATGTAGGGTACCACCTTCCTTACACACATATGCCATCAATTGAATGATAAATTTTACGGTTGATTGATTTATTGAGTATTCGATTTATCCATTGCTTCATTCATTGATTGATATAACGGTTGGTGTTTGACGCTGTACTCAACGGTTTTAACTTATGTGACGGCGGTGTGCTCTATCAACGTACTCACACTTCCATAAAATGTAGATAACATGATTACACGTGAGGAATATTGCTTTCATAGTCATCAGGGTTCGTACACTTTAGCTCAGACTGAAATGAACTACTTTTTCAGGACATTTTTCCAAAAGGTACCTCCATATGCGAACTTTTCAAGACATCTATTTCCACAATATTTGTACCATACATTCTAGTATTGACAATTGTCAGTGTTAAAAATGCACACTCTACAACAGTTTTAAGTTGAGCTACAGTACTAAAAACACCTTTGTTAAAATATATGCTATGCTAGCCTGTTTATTCCTCACCAATTCGAATCAGATTGAGAGGGCACTTGTAAACACTGGTCTTGGCATCATTGATTTGGCATATATTGACCGATATCTTGTTTTGATTTCAAAATGGCAAGGATTTTTTTATACCATACTAGCAATTATTCTTAAAAACTTCAGTTTTGTCGTAAAATGCAATACATCAGCAGTTTCTACAATGTTATCTGTCACTTGACACTAAGCTGAGCTAGCCAGTTTCTTAGGAATTTCTTTTATTTGGCTCTCAATGTTAACGAATGCATCTGATTATGTTTTGTGCACTATGGCGAAGACTAGTCGATATTACTTGGCTTGCTTTCTCTGCTTTATCTGTAAATCACTGGTTTCAGACAGGCTACTGATATCTGCGAGAATATAACACAATGAACACCTTTTCCCAAACAATGATATAGCCTTACGATAAAGGGACACTCCCCAAATTAGTAAAGCCTATCTCCAAAAGCTCCAATTTGCTCTTTTCGTCTTGTTGCATGATTTGGCTTGCAGACACATTTTCTTCTTTTTTTTCACTTTTTCTCAATTTTGCCACTGCCATTGGAATTCGCACTGGCGCAACTTTATATATATTCTAAGTGTGGCATGAAACCAGATCCAAGGAAGCAAACTGATTTATTGGTTGACAAGCAGATTGACACATATTATGTTGTACATAATATATATGACTAGTTTACATAGCAATAGACCAAAGCATGGATACCTTCACCATAGATCACTAAAGCATCTAACATAACAAATATACCATGGAAAGCTTAAACTTGTCTGTCAAATGTATGCTCATTGAAGGTGTACTATATTCAAGAAGAACCACTATCACGAATTCAGCACGGTTTGAAGCCGTTTATGCCATGCTTGACAGCTGAGCTGTAGTATAGTTAGGTGTCATCTTAGAACCATCGATACACTCGAAAATGACCGATGGAATGTAAAGCTGGTTTAAATGGAGCGTATGCAATGCTTTTCAGTTAATGTGACAATCTACTTAAACCTTACTACGGGCGTTGCCACAAGAACTTATAGATTTCTTCAGAGATCTTCAGTAGATTGAACAGTCAAGCGATGCTCCTGACTGCAATATATCCCTTGAAGGTTACCATTACACAAACATGCATTCTTGTGTGTTACGGGTTAATAACATGTGTGAAATGTCAAATGTAAACCTACTATAAACAGTTGACACTATAGGTATCGTGAGGTAGGCCCCCAGGTGTGACAAAAAAAGATAGTTGATTGGTCAATACTTGTGGAGCTCTTCTGTTTAGTGATTAAAGTAGCAAGACGTGGCGTGTATGTATTTTACTACTTTAAGCAATACCCAAATTGAGGTTGTGAAGGCAGTAATTGGGAGCTGCCATAAACAAGGCAGCTATATTGTTATCTATCAAAATCAGGCTGCTCGAGTATATAATTAAAAAATAAGTGTGTGCGCATACAGTATAGGATCTGTCTATATGACAAATAAAAGTGCATCGAAAGAAAAACTCGAATGCGTCCACCTGTCTTTGAACTCGGTCCTTCGTGGATCAACGATCCGTGGTTGCGTCATCCTTTGCTGTTGAATGATTGAATTAGCTAAAAAAAAATCTTACAGATAAAAGGAACAATTGCACGGTATACAATTCATGTATATAACAAACTCATTGGGTTATATAGTGTATCATGCTAATCCAGTCTTCATCCGTGATTTCGCCTTTATGTAGCCATGTCCGTTGTACTAGGGTATATTCTAAAGCCCTTTTCTGACATACGCATATGACTGACAAAGTGGCGCATGATGTTTTTAATATGAGAAACTCATTACCGTAGCAGTTCGTATTTAACGGTCACTGTCATCGGAATAGTGCATTGAGTCCAGACGAGATCAAGTCACCGTTAAGATTTGATGCAACAATAATGATAGGATAGTGCTTCGAATCATTACGGCAGACACATGAGGTCGTCAAAATTCAGCACAGCATAGGGGTGACTTACAGGATGCTACTATGACATTAATACGGCGCTAGAACGATTCACAGCACCCTTTAAGTGCCTTTCTTTACCAAAGATTGCAAATGCATAAAACACCGTCACTAAAATGTTATACGACGATACTTCTACGGAAGACTACAATGTTGTTGGGTTTTTTCTTCACAATTGCGATTCAGCAAGACTTTTGTACGATGTCATTTTAGCAAAGTGGTCTACTGTAGACAGCGGTTTGCCACGAATATTGGTACGGCTTGTTTGCGATCAATAATAGAATGGTCGTGTTCTTCCGAAGTACATTTTTTGTATATGGTAAAGTGGCGGAATGACCATGTTTTCTCCTTTGATATCTCTCCATTAAATAATGCTTAATGAATGGACGCGTATTTAAGTAAATATGAACGTTATCGGGTGAAATTTACCAGATATATATTAGGTTAGAGTTATGCTAGAATCAAATTCGCTATTGCTATTCGCACTTACAAAGTTCATGGCGATGATGATCATAAAAGTATTGTAAGGAGATTCGCATCACTTGTGAAGTCTGATGCCGTGTTTATTTAGTGCTCTCAAACACTGCAGACAATCCTAGTAATGCACACCAAAGCTTTTTTATCGATATCTACACAGGTAACAGAGAATCCCTAAGTTTCTTTGATTTTCATCTGTGAGTTAATTAGCACAATACTGACTTTGTGATATGATTTGGGAGGCGGATCATGAGGATTCCTTTCATGTTCTTAATGAGCCAATAAAAATATGCAATCTTTGAAATCGACACCAGGTAAGTTAATCGATGCATGGTGTTATTTCGGATATGAAATCTAACCCCAGGTAAACAGTGTTGTGATAATCTTTATAAGTGTTCAATGTCAAGGGAATTATCCAGTGTAAGGTATGTTTACCAAGGACAACGTTTAGTTTCTGGTGTCGATTTTTTTTTTAGTCGTATACCGTCGTCAGCACTTTACAGTATATAACAATTGTGGATACATCAATAGGTTTAACGTCAAATAAACCGGTTCTTAAATAGCATGTTCAACAACTGCTCATTATAGAAGTGAAGAACAGAGACGGTAACCAAATCAATCTACCGGCAAAACTGGAATTCAAACTCACAGGCCGCCAACATCAGTTTAACCTGGTTATTTACTTTTGATTATGTTACCTTGGAAAATATTTTGCCCGGTGATTAAGACTCTTCTTTTAGAGGCTCAGGTACGAACGTATCCTGTGTAGGTCAAATGCACGCGATGCTAATAGCTTAAAAGTGATTCAGTTGAAACTAAAATGGCTGCTTGTGAAAAGCCATGTAAATTGTATTATCCCGGCAGTTCCTATAGTGGACGAGACTGGAATAACTCCCAACCTAGCAAGTTGAATATACACTCTTAAAGATTAACGCTGCGGCTCATGGTGTCTGGGGCGTTCATTTGACTTTCTGGGAAAAATTGTAGCATCGCCCTTCCCGTGCTGAAGCTAGAAAAAACAACTGAATTGTAACCGAAAGTGGATAAAATAACTGAATAATTTTTGTGACGAAAATACTGGATTAAATCAAGCTAAATCTCATGAACACATGACGCTTCTTTTGTATATTATCTATATCGTTTAAGCTGAATAATCATATAGCAAAATAAAGCTGTGCACAAAACTATAAGTAACACCCTTTTATCTTAAAAAAAACCATGATGTTCTGTAATGACTTCATGATACAATTTAAGTACCAATTATAACATATAAAAAGATTATGGGCACAAAAATCATTCTTTGAAACTTTCGATGTATTTAGCTGCACTTTTATAACCAATATGGTGCAGAAACATGAATCAACAACATACTGTTTGACTATATAACTTGTGAAGGAAATGTAATACTGATGCAAAACCAAATATACGCTTTCTTTGCTTTTGGCTAATACACACACTGTGTAGGACTAAGTACTACATTACAGGAAACAAAGTTGGATCGGATGTTGAATTAAATGTATTTTTAACACTTATAAGAATTAATAGTTTATCTTATCATTTTCTGGTGATATGGCTTGTTTGCTGTGTGACGTAGAAAGTGTTTTTTAAACAGGAAGTCATAAATTAATTGACCGTTTGATAATTCATTAATTCCGATCAAGACGTATACGAGTCTCCATCCTGTGTTGAGATTATCGTAAAAAAAAACACACCTTTTAGTGGCAAGCAGGGCGTGTGATTTACAGCCTATAGACTATTCAATGCATGTTGTCTTTTTATGGGCAAACTTAATGCTACACCCTCCATCAAAGGAACATAACTGGCTGCGGCGGACTTCCTGGCTGGCTGTAGCTCGCTGTGGCTGGCTAGCTTTGGATGGCTATGGTAAGTTGTGGCTGGATGTAGCTAATTTGCTGGCAGTGGCTGGCTGTGACTAGCAATGGCCGGCTGTGGCTATCTGTTGCTGGATGGCTTTTTCTGGCTAGCTATACATTTGCAACTTCTTCAGGAACGCGGCTCTGTATAAAGAAATTGAAGTTAACGTATATTTGTACATTTTTTCTTTATGTTTTCTGAAAACTGTCGATAAGTTACTTAGGTCATCATCCGGTGTGTGATAGTTGCAAAGACGAGGTTCACCACAGCACATGTAATCGATTGACGGTTAAATGCTTTGAGACTAACAGAAATCAGAAAAATTAGAAACAATACGGCTAATAAAACACAGACAACGATAAGCAAAAATACCCCATATGTCATGAGCTAATTATCACAGTAAAAGATCACCAGGGAACTGCGTGAGGTTATCTCAAACAAACAAAAACTGTTTTGGGTTATTTGCATTAAACATTTACAAAGTGGTGGAATTTACCAAATTTTGGGTTATGCTTTGGTTTTGTTTTTCCACTTAGGTTGAAGTCTCTTTGAGTAAATTCTAGAAATCTTTCAGAAATACATTGGTATTATAATAAGATGATATCATAAACAATTTTATCCAAATGCTGAGATTTTGTAAATACAATTAAATCAAATTCTATGTGATTGAGTTTATAACAGAAACTCATATATTAAAACAACTCCGAGATTCCGGCATAGTTTGCATACATGTTACCCAGTATCATTATAAAACTACAAATCTGTGACAAACAGACCTCATAATTCAACCATATGGCTCCTTTTTTATGTTAAAAGGGATTTAATGTAACAAGTCCGAGCGTTATTCTATTACTGGTATTAAACATTAGCGCGTGAAACCTTTTTGCCGCAGATTCCTCACAATTTGTTAGAGAGGTTTAGCCGAGTTGTTGACTCGAGTGTTCATCCAGTACTCTCATCCATTTAACCCGGTAAAAAGGATTTCCAGCTCTTATTCACATATGTGTGCGATAATATGACACGTTATTCGCTCAGAAACCATCTACAATGTTAACAAAAATAAACATGTACTGTATGATACAATGTATGTCAGAGAAAATTAAGAAATATATGAACACTGAATTGCTATATGTACCAAGTACAAAAATATAATGATGCGCAGAATAATATATAAATTATATGTACGGGAGGCTGATCATAGACTCCTCTTCCACACTTTATACGTAAAATTGTCACTGGTTTAAATAGATGCAAATACTACAGTTAACAGAGAAACCACTGTTGAGGCGAAAGAAATCTTTTGCAATAATGCCTGCCTCTGATTCACAACAATATTGAATTCGTATATGGCCTCCGTATCTCGCTTTAATACACTATGTGTTCTTCTTTGAATATTCATGTGCGTGTTCAATACATAAAACATTCTATACCGCACAAATTAAACTATATGGCAAGAATTTTATACTGGACTAGGTGTATTTTGAGACGAATTGCCACCATCATCCATGTTGGTTATCACGTGACAAGCAGACATTGTCTCATTGTTGTTGTTAATGAACAACTAGTGAAGTTTATTGCAAGGGTAAAAGACTAAAGTAGATATGTCGCGCCAAATCTCGAGCTAACTGCAGAAAGACATTTTAAATCACTCAAACATGGACGTCTGGGTGTTCTTTTAAAGGATCAATCTAATCAACTTGTGTTCGTGGAAGAAAAGAAGATATGATAAATCAAGGTTAGGCCATACAATTTTTTATGTATTGGTCGATTAATAGCAGAAATATGGTAGCGTTCGCTTAAATAAAATCAAAAAGGTAGGAAGACTCCTGAAGTGTAGCCAAGATTTAAATAGTCGATGCTCTAGTAGTGGCGCCGTATGAAGGCATACCAGGAAGACCCGTTCTTAGACGGAGTCCGACTTTTGCGATTGTCATAAAACGGCTAACATGATTGTTTGTAATCGTATCCATATCCATATTTAAGTTAGCAAAGACTTTGGGCAAATCAGATATTTCAAGATATTTTGCTTCAATTCAACTGTATTGTTTTATGTAGCAAAGAATAAGTTCCAGTAGCTAAGTAGGATGTTCCTCTACACGATTGTCATCAGGTCTGGGTATACAGGATAGCTACAGGGCACCATGCATAACATTATTGTATACGATATAGGATTGCAGACACACTATCTTCTCATGTTTGGAAAACTTGAACAACTCTTATTATTTTTTTTATTGTCGCAATATATTTGTTTATGCATCGCGTTACGGAAAACTTTTTACGCAATCAAATTCGCTTTAATCAAAATCATGTCTATAGTTATTTCTTCTTAAAATTTACGTTTTTAATATAGTTACTGTAACCGAAAAGCGGCTTCAATTCAGAACTCTGTAGGGGAAAAGATCGTACTGGATTAGGATTCTTGAGAATTTGATTTTGAAAAACGTTATGTGGGCATAACATTTTGCGAGAAAAGATAGGCCCATAGGTGTGTCCTGATCTCTCTAAAAAAGCTGGTCGATATTCATATAACCTCCATTATTATGCATAATACATGTATCATTGATTTATTCAACAGAATGTATCTGTGTATAGGCTCTTTCAAATTTTGCGCTGACTTATTCACTTAAACTTTCTTAAAACAAACTATCTGCATAAAGACCTAATTTGGCTGACCAGTTTGTCTGGTGCACTTATTTCGACAGTCTCGCCCACACATACAACATTTATAGTACACTTCACGATTTATCAATGAACATAGTTATCGTGAATGAAACACATGGACGTATCTATTCTCATTTACGCTAATTTTTATTTGTGAATGGCCAAGGAGATATATTGTCATGGATAAGCGAAGGGCTAACCTGGTTACCATTGATTACCTGACCTCCGCCCACGCCAACTCATTTCACCATCTCTGCTAACAAGTGAAAACAAATAAGGCACTCCTCTCGGTCGACACGTGGTACTGGCACAGCCCGGGTCTTGGTTACACTTAAGCTCCAATAAATTCGGATAAAGTGTTGGCCAAATATTATTAAGAAAAAGTTGGCTGGCTGGTTATCACTCAATTTAGATTTGGAGTGAACTGTCTATGTGAATATTATAGGAAATCTTATGTTGTACCATTTATAACATTTCTGAGGTTTAATTCTGTGTCAGACAGGTGAACAGAATAAGCTGGAAAATAAGAAAATAACAAAATGAGACATTGAGACTAATCAAAATAATCCCGAATTTTGTTCATATGTTACTTTCCGTTCATATTACACCTATAACGCCTACCCTATAAGATAACAGTTTGTTTGACTTGGGGTTTAACGCCGTTCTTGACATTATTTCACTGCGTACATGCACAATGGGTGAAGTAAACCACCCTCGACAACTGGCAACAAACATTTACAGGACAATAACTGAACGCAAAACAAACACGTCACAGACAGATCAGCTTCATGTTCTCCATTATAATTTAGAGAACACCGGGGCAACAAGAAGCTCCCTTCACTGTTAAGCAGCAGAGACAGAGTATAATAACGAAAATGAGCAGCCGAAAAAGTGCAGGCGAAATCAATACGGCGAAGTAAGACGAACAGTAGTCCCGTATACTTGATTGATTTATTGATTCATTCATTGGTTGGTTGGGTGGTGTAATTACATGATTAACTTCAGAAGCATACGTTTTGAATTGTTGGTTGGTTGATTGATTGATTGATTGACTTAATCTGCATACATGATGATTGATTGATTGGCTGGTTGACTGTTTGGTTAATTGATTGGTTGGCTGATTTGTTGGTAAGTTTATAGACTGATTATGTATTTCACGTATATTATGGTAACATACACCAACAGACAA
>JAVFBW010188064.1:0-10406 GCA_034783835.1 Mopalia ciliata
CCCCCCCCCCCCCCCCCCCCCCCCCCCCCCCCCCCCCCCCCCCCCCCCCCCCCCCCCGCCCCCGGATCAGGAGTGAATTTCAATTTAAGTAATTCGACCTTTGGTTACTCACGTTGAACAATAGGGTTATCCGCTACTGCAAGAGCAACCTACAAAAGGATAAGGTAACAAAATGTAAAAATGTATTGATATCAAGTATGTGGATTACACTCTTAAAAAAGTTAAGACCAATTAACAATTTATTGGATAGAATAGATACGGAAACCCAAAGCCACTTGATCACTTCAGGCAAGTTATCTACTGAATTCTTTAAACGGGATAGGTAACTCTTCAGTTACAAACATTTAATTTGAGTAAGACATATCAAGGCTTTATAAAATCAAGGGAGCATCGAGAAATTTGTCTTTAGATAACAGATACAAGATACATACCAACGATGAAATTACAAGTATGTTGAACATAATAGAAATAATGTAGTCGACAAAACGAAAGTCAAATAATCAGTTCTACAAGATTAACAAAAGGGGGCTGGAATCAAAGATTGGACCGACAATACTGAACAAGAATGAACAACAAAATGATTTGAACGAAATAAACTGCACACAAGAAAAAAAAAATCGTTTGTCCACAACTCTTGAAATTCACAAGCTTTATAGGATTATCTTGATACAGAGCTACCTCATTTGTATTTACATATCAATACAGTGTTATTTCCACACACAAACTTCTTTGTGTTTCGTGGTGTGGTAAACAAGCAGACAGTTGATACATACAAAGGCCATACATGACGTGTATTTACATATGAATACTCAAAACCACACATCAGAATTATATTCGTGTCATCTTAAATGAATTTCAACATTACGAGCTGTTTTATTGTCTAATTTATACACAATGACGAAAGAAAAAGTCAATGTATTAATATGTCCATTTGTTTGATTATAATCCGTATTGAAGGGTTGGAAGTAGTATAAGCGATTAGAGATTTGAACCATACGTTTATAAGTTAGCCATTGATTTAGTGATTTGTAATGAAATCTTTATTTTAAGCAAGATCAAATTTCCGGTTCCTTAGGGTTAGGTCAACGTCGTTTCTGTCAGAGGCCTTTTGGCAAGGGGTATTTTTTTTAAGAGGAGCAATAATGTTTTTACTGAAGGAAGATTAACTTTCCCACATTATGAAAACTCTTCACATCTTCGTTGTGCTAATGTCAATTATTGTTGGAATACATCCCACATTATATCAGTGAAATACGCTTAAACACGTCGCAATACACTGATCAATTAATCAATCGCTTTAAAATCAGCGAACCCCGGTAGATCAGATGTAACGGACAGTTTTGAGAAAGGTTTTCTGTTCGTACTTCATAGAAAACCGAATTGCTAACTTGGTTTTATTCTTCAAGTATTGTGGGCTTGTCATCATACCATATATTTTCGTTATAATATTGAGTCTGCCTGCCGATCATCGGATATTTTAAGGAGTCACATAATGCGGCTCCAGTAATTGCGGGGATGGTTTTCACAAGAGGATCTCTCGGTTTTCTGCTGTATTTAAGAAGTGAACGATGTAAAGTGGAGAATCTGTAGTCATATAAATAAAACATACATTGTGAACGACATTTAACCCCAATCAAACAAAAAACATCAAGAATTGTGGATGTGTTATTATGACATATAGTTTCTCTATATTATTGACCAGGACCGTGTGGTAGTGTTTACATTTACTGCTTTCTAATCCTATTCCGATATGCCGTCCATGGGTTCGAGTCTGCCTGTCGACCATCAGGCATTTCGGGGATTTACATGATGTGGCTGCAGTAATCGTATGGATGCTTTCCACGAGGTTTCCTCTCGGTGTTCCGTTTGATTTACTGCTTTCTAATCCAACTCCGATATGCTGTCGACTATCAGGCATTTAAGGGACTAATAGATGTATGTGTCTGAAGTAATCGTGGGGATAGTTTTCACAAGTTTTTCTCCCTGGTAACCCTGTTGAAGTTAAGAAAGAACAGTGTGAAGTGCTAAATCTGTGGTCTTACATGTACATTGTGTACGACACTACACGTCATCAAACAAACATATGTCAAATCTGTCTATAACCCTAGAAAAATATACAAAAGACAAACGATGACACCATGCACCGATTATTATAACATACTATAAAGTAAGATATTTCCAGTTTTTGTAGCATAATTTAAGCGCTGAACAATGATGGTAAAGCGTTTGCAAGATGTCAAAGCTGTTTGGTTCCAATTTCCCAAGTAACTGAAAGGCTTGATTAAGTTCAAGTATGTTTTTTGTATATGTTTCATACAATATCGTTACACAAATATCCAACAGTTCTGTCCTCATTGTAAGCAAAACTAGCCCCTTTTTACTCCTGAGCTTTAACCTTTTCTAAACGAGTAGGTTTGAAACGTTCATAGGATACAACTGTTGCAAGAGATACGCGATTTTATCTTTGGAGATCTGGAAAACGTTTAGCTAAAATTTGAATTCATCGATGACTGTTGGCCAAAGTAATATGCTATTTGGGTCTTTCTATAGACAGAAAATTGCATCCTTCAACGGCCAATGACAAAGCAAGCACGGTTAGCTCTAAAATGAGGGTCTTTTTGCGAATGAAAATATTACAAATATATATTTTTCCTCATTAGATCCAGATCAGAGCGTTGTGCACAATGGAGATAAGGAAATTCACTTAAGGCGAAACAAACTGCAATGAACCTATGATAATATACATTCTACAGCAAATAATATTTACTGTGTAATGACTATGTTCAAATGAGAGCCTCTTTGTATTTTGTAAAGTAAAGTTAACCATAGGTTGTATAACGTTACATCCACTTCGGAATGGAATGAAAATTGGTATTGATGGCGCATGTAGTTCTAAGTAATTAGAAATATGAACGCCATTACTTTGCATTATTTATGTAAGTAGTTCAGTCAATGTTAAGTAAGTATTGATTTAGCGTTTTAAGTGATTTTATATCACATAGCGAATAGACACAAAACAGAAATTTCTGTCACGTGACAGGAAATTTGCATAATAAACCATTACCCGTCGGTGCCTGTCAAAGATTTTACTCTGAGCTTCTTATCTCTGTAATCTTGGTAGAAAGTTTATCAGACACTAGCATATAATAAAATAAGTAGGAAAAAGAAACTGCATGTCTCCTCAAAGATCGAACCCAGCATCATTTGAAAACCGGAATATAAGTATATGCGCACTTCGTTAAACGAATAATTCGTCATTTCAATCCATGTCACTCCCATTGCTACACTATATGCAGCCAGCCAGATATGATCTTCATTCAAAATTTGCTAAAGTTAATCAAATCTGTTATAAATGTAAACGTTTTCCAATTCAGATTAAGCTAGTACTGAAGAGGTTTAAATAAACCGAAATATTTAGTCAACATGAATTGTTTATAATTTTTTAAGTTGTCAGCATTCTCTATGTGAAACTTATCGGTGGAAATTCAAATATGTGATTAAGCACTACATGACTTTAGACAAATAGCGATGGAGAAGCTAGCACGGGTAAAGGTCTTGACGAATGATGCCTTGGGGTTCACTGATAGTTTCTATTAATTTCAGAGTAGTTTAACTGAACTGATCTACAAGGCTATAAATCATCACATATCATCCTGTCAGAAGGTGATGGAGACAGGTCTCCCATTAATAACAAAATGACAAGCGCCCTGGTCGAGGTATACACCCAGACCCTAGGTCCACTGATCCTGTCTATGTTTGATTCCTCCACGACTGTCTAGATAGGAGCATTCTGTTAACAAGCAGTGGCTGTTCGTGGCGTGCGGGGCACGTGAGGCGAAAACAGGAATCGGTGAGATTCGCGTGAGAAACTGCCCGCACCTAATCACCTATTATTAATATTTTATTCATTGAAGTTCACGGACCACGATATGTTTGTTTGCATGAATTATGTACACCCTACGCATCGTCTGTATAACATGTGTCCGTTTGCTTCTTCACAGTTAACTTAGCGATAATCACCGGTCAAATGAATCCAACCGATTTCAAACACTTCCAATCGAGACAGGCTTAAGTACAATATGTATCCCTTTTAACAAAATCAAAGGACTGTTTATATGGTTTGATCTGTATTTATCCCATATGGGAGAGTGTAATGCATGGTTTATGATTCAGCCACAGGTATCAAACAGAACGTCGGTTGTTATTATTTATTAACTGCTGACACATACGACAGGATAAACTGGTGTCCAATACTCAATGATTTATATTAGATAGCCTATGGCATATGTTGGGAATTGTCTATGAAATGGCAACAGTGGCAGACTTAAATGTTACAAAGGTATGCAAAGGCAGCAATACTGAGGCTTATTGAGACAAGCACAATATAGCACATTAATATCGTTCATCCAAGGTGTATTTGTGTTCAAGGTGTCAGGTTCATACCATTTACATACCTGCATGTTGCACAGTTACGCAACGTCTGCCATATTATTTTGTGGAATATGGTGAAATGCATCCCCGTTCTTCACCGTAGGGTGAAGAGAATGTATTTAAAGTTCTATGTAAATCGGCCAAGTTGTTTCCATGCTACAAAACACACCCATGAATGTTATAAAAGACAATTAATTGCGGATTTGGTGAAATGTTATCTGGTTTGTCATTGCAAGAAGACAAATAACAATAGATGTGCAGATAAACATGGTACAAATACGCCCTGGGACCACAATGTTTTACAGTCCTTTCCATCGCTGTGATAATTTTAGGCTCTATTCCAATGGCGACATTATTCATTTAACTTGATTAAGTTTATTGTATTCACAGTAGATTTACAAGTCAATATGGTAAAATCACACATTGCCGGCCATATTGTTCTGCGGAATTTGATGAAATGAAATTCAATCCCTTGTCTTTTTAGACAGGAGCAATCCGGTCCAAAGTCCTGAGAAGTTTAAATTGCCTGTATCACATCAGCTGTGCCCGAGCTCAAGATTGTGGTATGATTTTATATACAAACATTATATAAGATTTGCTGATCTGTTGCGAGACACTAGGATTTAATAAAGCATTACTGGCGCATGACATTTGACCTTTTGTAATTGTTCTCGATTGAATGTCATGAGTTTCAAATTACATTCCTGTCGTCTGAGTTATCCGTTTGTCTTATTTTTTTAATTATATAAACCAAAAGAAATATTTCATTATACTGTCACAATATGTCCGATCTTTAAATTTACCAGCCCAGCCACCCGACTCAAAGTAAAAAAATGAATATGCATTCGTTGAATCGACTGATACGAGACTCCGCGTATAGAAGTAACGTGGGCAGCTTTAACAGGGCGACCTGAGGATGTAAATCTAGCCGATGCGTCGACATGACATTTCACTGTCGGAAATTTTATCCAAAATAAACATGGTCTATTTACACTGAGCACACATTTTTTCTCTTGTGCTCAAAATTCATTGATTTCCTTTGAGCCTTTTCTGAATTCACAGTCTGCATTTCATTTACAGAAACGAAACTACATTTCAACGTGTCTAAATAATTAGATATACTATTTAATAATTAGAGATAGGATATATCTTCAAACAAATTTGAAATTGAAACGCTTCTGGGAATCAAACCCACAACCTCAGAAATAGCCACCGAGTCGCCAGCAGTAAATGTCAGCCACCTAGACCACTCAGCCACCCGGCCTTCTTCTATTTTAGCAATACTGTCTTCACTTAGCACTGGAACAAAATTAACTTTTCAACTTTATTGAAACGTTTTTCATATTCGTTGTGCTGGTGTCAATTATTGTTGGAATACACCTCCGTCATATCCAAGACATAACCTTAAACAAGTTAACATGGGTACATCAGATAAAAAGGGCAGCTTTGCGAAAGGTTTTCTGAACATATGGATTTCTTAGAAAGCCATGTTGCTAACTTACTTTTGTGCTTCAATTATTTTGGACCCAAGTATAAAATTGACCCACTACCTTATCCAAGTGCTTAACTTCTCAATCCTACTCAGATCTAACGTCCTATCTGTTTAAGTTTGCCCGTTGACCATCTGGTGTTTGGGGGCGGGGGGGGTGGGGGAGTCACATAAGAGACTCCAGCAATCGCAAGGATGGTTTCGCAAGGTTTTCTGCTGTATTAAAGAAAGGAATGGTGTGTAGTGGACAATCTGTCGCCATATAAATGAAACATTCCTTGTGTAAGACATTTCCCCCAAACAAACAATAAACATCAAGTATTATGGACCTGTGATTATGCCATATCGTTTCTCTAGAATACTGACCCGCGAACGTCTCTTACTGGTTAGTGTTTCTGCTTTTTAAACCTACTTTAACATGCCGTCCATGGGTTTGAGTCTGCTTGTCGACCATCAGGCATTCAAGTCATCAGGACTTACATGATGTGGCACCAGTAATCGCGCGGTGTTTCCTAACGGTTTTCCGCCTAATTTAAGATTTTGTTTGTCTGATTGGGGTTTAACGTCGCACTCAAGTGCATTTCACTTATATGACGACGGATTGTTCACTTCACGCTGCACCTAGGGGGGAAAACCGGGAGGATTTGTTTGTTTGTTTGGTTGGAGCTTAACGTCGTACTCAAGGGTATTTCTCTTATATGACGACGGATTTTCCACTTCACACTGTACACAGCCTTATTACGGTGGACAACCGGGAAGAAACCTCGTAAAAAACACCCCCGCGATTGCCCGAGCCACAACATGTGACTCGCTTATATACATGTATCTGGTGGTTGAGAGGCGGACTCGATCCCCTGAACAGTAAATTGAAGCAGGTTCAGTTTAGTAAGTGCGCAGGGTACCACTAAGCCACGGTTGCGGGCCCCCGAAAGAAAGGAGCAGTGCAAAGTGCTCAGTCGGTCGCCATATAAATGACATATACCTTGTATACGACTTTACACGCCAACCAAGCAAAAATACAGAAATAAAGGATAAAAACTGTTCATATTAAATTTTTTAAAAATGAAACAACTTGTGCCATTCTATTCAGAGAGTATAGTTCTTTATTAATTTTAAAATGTTTTAAAATGATTGTGGTGTAAATCGAAAAAATCCATTGTTAAAGAGGCGGAAATGATTTTCCATGTCCACCGTACTTAAGCTGCCAAATTGGCTCCTACGTTATAACGAAAGTAACTCACGGGCCCTCAGTACGAATTTTCTTATAATTGTTGTTTACAGTGGATATAGTATATGCACGTTTAACCAGCGATCGGCTTACAGTAGCTCATACTGACTGTACCGTATACACTGGTTCATATAGCAAAGCTATTCAGGTAAAGGGCGGCGGAGTTAGGCTCTAGACTTCCAACATTTCCATCAACCATTAGGTTTCTCTTTCAAAATCGGATTGTAAATGTTCTTTTCCATACCGTGTCAGTGCCGAATTTCAATATTAGCAGTTAAATATTGATTGAGTGTTGACTTACGCCGTGCCTTAGGGTATTTCGCTCGTGACTGACGTATTTGAACAATAATTTACACTAGAATAACCAAGATGTAAACCGTTTCCATAATGTTCGAAAGTTAATTTTCCTCCAGTGCTACGTAAAGACAGCGTTGCTAGTCTTCAAACAAAACAGTTTAATAAGACTACACAATGAACAGGAAGGATACCAACATGTTGGCCAGGTTTCTGAGGGTGTTCTCCATTACGGCGGAAATACTTTGTTGTACTTTCCGACAATGAGTGCTTTGGTAGATTTAGCTTACGCAAATTTACAAATGGAAATGTAACAAACAATGTAGACAAGAGCGGTCAGACAATATATACACTCCATCTTATGCCATAATTTTTTTACATCTTCCGTCCTAAAAGAAATAACGACAAGACATTACACGGCATAAAGGCTACAGACAAACGGCCAACTGACGCCGTCGTGCCATCTCGAAACAAACAGCTCCGAGAGTGGTGTTCAAAAATGGCTAGCGTGAACGTTCGTTGGTCTGAGCAATTGAACATTGCCGTGTTTCGGACACTTAGGTTAGTTAAACGTTACTGTGAAAAACAGGACAGCTGCTTTTTTTTTTTTTTTTTTTTTTTAGTGGAAAAAAAGAAAAAAAAAAATGGTGCAAAATTTTGACGTATGGTATTTAGAACAATTTTAAAAAAATATCCTTAGAAATAAAGTCATGGGTGGGAATGGTGTAAAAAGCTATAAACCGGTTTTGGTTTTTATTCCGTTTGTGGAAGGTATAAAGGACGTAAAACAGCCAGAAATGGTAGAAGGCAAATAAAATAGGTTTAGTTCAAGCTTAAGAATGGCTGCGTAAAAAAGTTAAATATGGCTACTAGGTTTTAGGTTGTCTTCAGTATCTACTATTTTATAAAAATTTATTAGGTACATCAAAATTAATATTCGACTTGGCATTAGTTCAATATCTCTATTTAAATTCCCTCGCCTCCAACAGATCGTTTTGTGGGTTACACGCCGTATTTCCACGTTCAGATTAAAGCCTACCACTAGGTTACGAAATTGGAATCAATGTAAATGTAATTTAATTTGGTATTCAGAGAAAATAGTACTGAATCTGGAGGACAAAGTGGTTATTCCAAGCACGAGTTTCGCGTGGTCAACGTGGTCTCGTGTGTTTGTAGTACAAGCAGTCCCATGTGGGAAGTAATTATTTTACAGATTGTCGTTTACCAATTGAAGCACCATAACGCAGGTGCAAAGTACATTTAAAACCAAAATACATTAAAACAAATCTGGACAGTGCTTACCATTTTGCATTGAAAAAATACTTGTAGACAAAAATACTATGAAGTTTAAACAAAGCCCAACCTTAGTTTCCTTACCCTCCCAATGTAAAAAAAAGAAGTCCTAGTTCCGCATTAGCGAATTATTTAAAAAATATTGTTAATGCGCTTCAGTTCTACAGATTGTGCTTTCACTAGCCACAAATAATGGATGTAACGAGACCTATCCATGTCCAAAAGAGCAGCCAGTCAGAATGGACAGTTTGGGATAAAAAATATAACGAATATCAGGAGTTGGAAGCGAACACAATTTTATTGAAATACAAAACAAAATCGAACAAAGTAATTTAACGCCTAAAGTGGATGGGTGCTGATCTTGCAATGATGTACGGCTGGTTGGATTCTGAAAGCAAACAATAAATTCAAATCAGAAATTTATGTAATTTGGGTGAAAATATGAATTTTTTTTTTTATTAACAAATGCTGGGCCAACAATTTAAAATATATGTTATGTAAATAGCATAATATGAATTATAACCATTAGATTTGGAATATTTCAGATTAATAGTGCCAAATTTTGTTTTGGCAAATATGAGGAAAAAAAAAAAAAAAAAATCCCAGAGATTGTTTAAACAAGACGAAAATAAGTTTGTACGTACCAGGCATGGATCGTTTAGATTTGGGCGAAGATACTGCACCAGTACCAACGACTGTGGGACAGGAACTCTGCAAGGGAGAAATTCATTAAAAATTTAATTTAGACAATTGAAGGTATTTATTTTAAAAAGGGTGTTAAATTGGAGCTTCGTTTATATAGTTACGCCAGATTTTTTAGACATCCCAATTAGTACTCACCCCATTACAGAGGAAGTCACAGACGGTATAAACACATTCAAACTGTACAGTATCGTCACCACCATGAAGTTTGAAAGCATCGAAGTAGGGGCTGTAGACACAATTACCATCAGTTAGAAAGCCAGAGGTTTTAGGATAAACTAAACCATCACCGCATCTGGGAGAAAAAACAAATTAAAAAAAAAAAGATTATTTCAATGAGATTCTTGTCAACACTTTCCGAATTTATTAATATATTTCTGGCGGAGAGGTCAAAGTTTTATGTATAAAAAAAAAAAATGAAAGCAATTGTTGCTTAAGGGTTACTTTGAAAACTGACAATAAAAAGCTACGTCAGCTCCGTTTAGGTTGTAACTGGTTTTGGGGGGGAATCATTCTAAGTAAAAACAAACAAACCCAGCTCTAAGAATGAAGTAACGACCGAAGGAGTTTCTGGCCAGGCAGCTGAGAGCTCGGAAGGCAGGGAAGTTATCTGAAATGATAAATTAGGATTTATTACTATTAATTACATACGTTAGGACACATGGTTAATTTATCAAGGTCAGTTTACAATCGAGATCCTTCACTATAAATTTACAAGATGGTGCGAAATACAAATTTGCAATCTATAGTATTAAATATTTTGTTAAAATTAAAAACAGCCCAATGTCTTACTGGAAATATCAAATGAAACCAATCGGATTTTTCTCCCAATAGAGATGGTATCTGTAACGATTTCCTGATCCAAGACATCCCAAACTTTCAGCTCGAAAACAGCAGAAGCGTTTCCACCCAGAAGATGTTGCTGTTCCCAAGGGTTCAAAAACCAATCGCTGATGGTCTCCGTTGATG